>BMAO01007312.1:0-17875 GCA_019973975.1 Trichonephila clavata
TTAGTTAATGAAACATTAATTTAATGCAATAAGGAAAATCATTAGTGATGTTACAAAAACTAAGCATATTCATTATTTTAACAATAAAATACTTCCTTATGATCTAATGTAATAAAATGCATCTGAAGTTTTCACTTAAAAAGCAATCCTTACATACAATAAGCATAAAAATGTATAAAAAAACTAATTTAGTTTTATTCAGAAAAGACAGAGAGTGTACGATTGTATTCAAAAATAATTAATTTAGTAAAATATAATAGAAAACAGTAGTGCTTTAGGTTTTTTTCAACTTGCTAATGTACATTTATTACCAATTTATAATGATTTAAAGATTAGCTATTGCAACGAATGCTTAAATCTCAAAGTATAAATGTTCGATTAAAAGTATATAACTACTATCTGAGCCAGCCACGCGCGTTGATATAGCTTTATTTTAATACTCTAATTCTATATTATTCTAAGCTATACAATGCAGTCAAATTAATCTTCGCTTATAATTTTGAAGGGTTGAAAAAAGTATTAAACTGCATAATGATTTTAATTTTGCGTTTTATTCATCTCCTATTTGAGTATAGAATAATGCCTGAATTACTGACGAAGTTGTTAAGTAACAATATATGATTATTATATTTTATAAATAAGATAAATAACGTTGATTTTTTACAATTCTTAAAATTATTTTTATCATTTTAAAATATAACAATAAATAATTTTATATAACTAATCGCTAATCAGTGCACAACATTTTTCGGTAACCCGTATTTTGCTCACTCAAATAAATTCTATGGTTTCCACACACGTGAGCATGTAACATCTAATTGCCCATTCTAGAAACATAGATTTTCTAAGTCCAAGCATCAAATGATTATTGTTTGGGTTTCACATTCATTTATCGTCATCGCAAAATCCAAATAAATCGGGAATTGAAGCCTTTTGAATGTTACTAGAGATTCTAACGGTATGAGTGGAATACTTTGCAACATATTCCATAGCAACAGAACCGAGAATTCTCGTTCAAATTTTATTGTCAAAATGTTTTCTTTAACAAGTTCCCGGTAACTATTTTGATGACCAAACGCGCATCATTGCATAATCTAGGTGGATTTAAGTAACACAACATAATAACCAGGGAACCAGTCTTCAACTGAAGTTTGTGTGGTGACATTCCTGATACATCTAGAGAATTCAAAAACTCAGTTGGAAAATTTACGGTTTTGTTTTAATCAACAATAGTGTCGATTGATTTAAAAGGCATTGGATCATCTGGCAAAAACTCTATATATTTGGAAGTTTACTTCCTCACAATATCAACATTTTTTCGGATTAAGTAACAGGATCACAGAGGCAATAATCATCTAGATAATTATATATTATATCTGGAAATACACTTTTAATCAGTTCCATTTTGTCTGCAGGACAGTACAGAAATTGACTAGCTGTTTCATGCATTATGTATTGGGATGAAGTTCTACGTCATTCAGAAGTTGGTTAGAAAATATTTGCTCCGATTGATCACCTTGCAAATGTGCTCGCGTGTTTATGGTCAATCGAAATGTTTACACGTTTCGCAATAAAAATAATTGTTTCTGACATGCGTTAATCTCGTGAGCAAAAGTAGAGAGAGGAATGGCAGTCGGAAATCACCAGACAGAAGTACGACAACAACACCGGATATTTTCTCATTGCCGTATAAATCTTACAAATTCTATGTGATGCTTTGAGGGAATGTTTATGGGTCCTTGATCAAGATTAAATTCATTTGCAATCCACTCTTTTTTCAATGATACACATTGAATCTTGTATCATATGGATGTCTGATGGCAGCTTGATGCGGAATGGTGAGCTTTTCAAACCATATATCAAAGTGACCACAATGTCCGAAGATGCAATTCCACATGGAATTTCCTATTGCAATATTTTTTCTCAAAGCTGCACGTTCAAGTTTAGATGTTATAGGGAATGAGAATCCGGATCCGGGATTCGAACCCAAAGCCATTCGACTTCATTCCAGCAATACCCAGAAAAGTTAAGAAAGTTTTGAAATCCGAATCTAGATTCTCGTTCTCTACCCAGAGAAGCATCCGGTGCCCACTATCGACGCCTTTATACGTGTAACTTCAGTCCCTGAAGGGGGTCATTACAGTTGTCCGGTTATCTGGCACAATTATGGGAGTTACTAAAACTTGATTTCTGATTTTTGTTCCCACTTAGAAAAACACCAGGAAAAACTTTCTCAAACCTCAAGAATTTTAAAGCCATCCACAGTCATGGTTCAGGTACAGTACGTTTGTCAGGCATTATTTGATGTATTTATTGGATTATCTTGAATTGGATTGAGAATAATGGGAACGGTAGTCCCGAAATATGTCCAAGACCCACTTTTTGCGTCTTTGCGTTGGCAAGTTATGTTGGTGCTGATGTCCGTGAATATTTCCGACCACTGGCATTATTTGGCAAAGTTACAGGAACTTCTAAAATTCAATTTCAGACTCTCGTTCACCATCTTAAATTACACCAGGAATGCACTTTTCACGCGCGAAGACTTTAAGGGTAAGCTCTTGCCCCGGTTTGCGTAAAAAGCGGTCGTCCTGAATTATCCGGCAAAGTTACAGTAATTTCTTATATTGAATATCAGATTTGGATTATCCGTTTTTAAATACACCAGGGACCAAGTTTTCGCACTCCAAGGATTTTAAGGCAAGCCCCTGCCGTGGCGTGTCTAAAATATGGCCGTCCGGAATTATATGGCAAAGTTAGCGGCATTCCTAAATTTCGATCTCAGATTCTCATAGAAACGCACAGGAACTGACTTCTAATGCTCCAGCGTGTGCAAGTTCATTTGCTAGAGGGAATGAAAATCCAGACGTGGGAATCGAATGGATGTACCTTTTCACATAATTCAGATAATATCCGGCAAGGTTAGTGGAGTTTCTGGATTCTGATTGCTGGGTATCATTTCCCTCCCTTAGATACAACTGATGATTACTTTTGTCACCCCTGAGCTGGCAATTTGAGTCCCTAGAAGGGCCACTAGTGGCTTCCCGCAATATCTGGTAAAGTTACAGGATTCTCTGAAATTCGAATTCTGACTCTCGTTCACCATCTCGCATTACACCAGAAACGCACTTTTCCCGCAACAAGACTAAGCGTATTACCACGGTTTGCGTAATAGACAGTTTTTCTGAATTTTCGGGAAAGATCCAGTTATTTCTCAAGTTCGATACCAGATTCACATTATCGTTTTGAAATACGCCAGGAACCAAGTTTTCACGATCCAAGGCTTTTAAGGTAAGCCCCTGCCATGGTGTGTCTAAAATACTGTGTACCGGATTTATCCGGCAAAGTTACGGTTATTTGTAGAAACTAATTCGAAAATTGGATTCCAATCCCCGAAATTCACCGGACACTTACTTCCCATGCATCTTGGTTTACAATATTTGCTTCCACAGATATATGAGCATTGAGACATTTTGCTAATTTCCCTTTTTTCCGGTTTCTGTACATTTCCGGAAATAAAATTTATGACGTGATTAATTGAAATAAAAATTATCGTATGTTTTAAGTTGGACGAAATGGCACAGTATGCAAAATTATATTATGATTGGTTGAATAGTTCCGGAGTCCATTGTGGACAAACACTGTGGTACTTATTTTTATATATATAAAGATATTAAATTACCAAGATGAAAAACAAATGCCTAGAAATTTATTTACATTAATTTTGTTAATAGGTAGTAAAAAGTAATACTCTCTGATAAATACAGAAACATTTTAACATTTTTTTCTCGTATTTTCAAGATTTAAATGATTTCTTTCAGTTTCTCATAAATTAAGCGCGAAGTTTTCATAAAATAATTTAAACGTATATGATGTAAAAATGTATATTATAAAAAAAACTAACATTAAATTTTTTCACAATTAAATTTCATTTATGAATTTAAAATAATAAAATTTGTTAGAGAGATATTCAATTATCAATTAATTATTCATAGCAGTTTTTCTTAAAAATTGCCACTAAAAACAAAATATAATTTATTTGTAATCCATCACAAAAGCGGAAGAAAAATAAAAAAGGTTAGGTGAGGACTCAAGCTTGCCGAATTTGTTTTTCCGCGCATCACCCACAAGCTCTCAAAATCTTGAATTATGTGGTTTACCGCAAATTATTAATACTGGCATTTTGGCTATTTTTATGTTTTTAATTGTTTTCTTTTTTACTTTGCAATTTTTTTAGACCCCGGTAACGAAAAGGTACTTTTTTTTTTAAAAATAATTTTATACGTGAAAAAAGGAGAAAAATGGAAATTTTTAAAGTTACAAAATTTCACAACTTATTTAAAGGAATGTTACTATATTCCGTTTCAGCCTAAAAATCAAACGAACCATGTCTTAAAATTTCGCTTGAACAGAAAGCGATTTTTTCCATTAATTAAGCCATTCTCTTTGCATGAACATATTTTCTGAATGTTTTTTCTAAAGCTTTCCTTTTTTTTCAAGGTATTTAATATATGAAAGTTTCCAAGTTTACCACTCGATCCCAAACAATGATAACTTTTAAACAAAAAGCGTGATACCCACATAAATGAATTCTTTAAAAAAGGATATTTGACATAAACACAAAAATAGTTTTTTTTTTACTTCCACAACATTTAAGAATTTTTTTCAACCTTTGATAGAATTCGGATAATAACGTTTGACAAATGGAATATAGTTTAGTGCAACTGCTTTTATATAAATGGTGAAGTTATTAAATGTTTAATTATAATTTTGATTATTGTTTGAAAAATAACTAATTTTTTTTAAATCACTGATTCTGAAAGAGCAAAGTACTATATTTACTTTACGGAAACAGATTTGTAAGAAAAAACTAGATAATGATTGAAAATGATTGAATTATTCTTTTTATACAAATGCATCAAAACAGACTCCCTTTAAAAAAAAAATAAAATGCAAAATTTTCGTCGCCTGTAAAACAAACTGATATAACTTCCTATTGTGTCGAAATAAATTATCCTTCTAATTTCGGAACTATTTTTTGTCTGATTACGATAAAGAACTTTCGAAGATTGTTTTAAAGACGATAGAAAAATCAAAAATCTTTCCCGCTGCTATCGCTTAGCGTCTTCGTTTCATAAACAGCATACGATAGAAAATCAATTATGCATTTAAAAGTTTTTAATTAATATATTTTTAACTAAATGAAATATCCGAATTTAAATAATCAAAATGGCTTCCTGAAATTATTTCTCATCTGTTGTTACCTTTGGCACATTTCTGTGTCCAGCAGTTCGAAAGAAGATACTTACAAACGTACATAGTTCAGGTACGTTTGCTCGCCTGTGAATTTTAATAGTGTAGCTTAGCTTCACAGCCGTTGTCGCACAAGCTTCTTCAAGTGTATAAGATTTTCTTTCGATATTTCCCCTTCCCCTCTCAATGTCAGCACTTCCAGACGTATTTGTGTCTTTTTTACACTGCTGGCCACCATAAATGCAACACCTGAAGGAAGCACGCAAATAACATGGAATTTACAACATGCATTAGCGGAAGTGAGATATACAAATGATTAGAATTTTAGCGCAGACACACATCACGCACTCCTGTGGCGCCACCTCAATGCGCTATTTAAGGCTTGGAGATCTCGACGATTTCAAGTTCGGCAATTGTGTTTTTTTTCAAAAAAGGATCAGTGATGTCTCGAAGAGAACAGCGACCAGCTTTTGATCAAGTATGCGAGTTCGACTAGAGGAAGGATAGTGGCCTACTGAGATTGTGGATTCTGTTTCAGGGAAATCGGTAGTCGTGTTGAACGAAACCAAACAACTGTATTGCGGATATTTGACCGTTAGATGCAGGAGAGTACGACGGACCGACGTGGTCGATCGCATCCACCTCAGTGAACCACTTCTTGCGTGGACAGGCAAATTGTGCGCATGGCAGTGACGGATCACTCAGTCACATCACGAACCACAGCACAGCACATTGAGTCTGTAACGCATCATTCAGTGTCTGCGCGTACCATTCGATGCCGTTTACAGCAGAGCGGTCTGTCCGCAAGACGTCCATTGCTTGGTCTACCCTTGACGCAGAACCACAGACGTCTCCACCGCCAATGGTGCGTTGAAAGAAGGATGTGGGCGGCAGGATGGAATGAAGTTGTCGTTACTGACGAGTCACGTATCTGTCTGCAACAACACGATGGTCGGATTCGATTCTGGAGACACGGTGGAGAGAGGATGCTGAACAGCTGCGTTATGCACCGCCACACTGGCCCGGCAGCGGGTATTATGGTATGGGGCCGTATTGGATATCACTCTCGCACTCCTCTAGTACGCATTGCCGCTACTTTAAACAGCCAGCGCTTTATCCCCGTGGTGTTGGAGCCAGTTGTCCTTCCTTACTTCAGGACTTGGCCACAGCTATATTTCAACAGGAAAATGCGCGACCATGCGTGGCACGCATTGTCCAAAGGTTTTTCGTCAAGCACCAGATTGTATTGCTTCTTTGGCCAGCTTGGTCACCTGATCTTTCTCCAATAGAAAACATGCGGTCCATGGTTGCTCAACGATTTACCCAGATTACATCCCAGCTGCCGCACCAGATCAACTTTAGCAACATGTGGAAGCTGCTTGGTCTGCTGTACCCCAAGAACACATCCAAAGTCTCTTTGAATCATTGCCGAGCATGTGGCAGCGGTGATCTCCAAGAATGGCGGCTACTCTGGCTACTGATTCTGGCAGGAACCACCCTTCACAGAAGTCTATTAATTTAATCATTTGATACTTGGTAAACATGTTATCTACAAAACAAGGTTTGTTGTTCTATCTCTTGTCTTTCTTGGTGTTGCATTTACGGTGGGCAGCAGTGTGTATTAATATTATTCAAATTCCTTTTTTCGGAATATCTTCCACACATTTGCCTCATTGGTAGATTATGTTTTTCCCTGCGTTTTATCCGGTGTTGTACGGACTTGTTCCGATAGTAGAGTTTTATCGACATTGAAATTTACCCTTTCCCTATGGACCCCATAACTCCTGGATGTGCGTATGTGTGCGGCGTGAGGGATATCTTTATGTCATCAAGACTCCTTTTTTTGAAATTTCATCGACTTCTTTTCAATGCTGGACATGTTTCTTTTCCATACTTTTCACTTGGAGTTACAACATCTTTTTTGATTATAAAACATTTTTTCCTTATCTTTTCCTTCAAAGGTAAGAACCTTCTTTAATTTTTTATTCTCTAGTATTAATTTACAAAACTAATCGAGTTTTGTCCAAAAGAAAGTCTCCGATATGTACAGTTTTATTCTTAAATAATTTAACAATGACTAACAGAAAACAATATTTTATTAATCCGTTAAATAGTGAATAAAAATACTAACCGTTAGATATTGACACGATTGTTTATTTCTGGATGTTTAATATAGGATTAAAAATGTGTAACTATAAAAATGACCTATTGGGAAAAATTCTTAAAAATCTTGTTTTTATTCAAGATGTAAAAAATATTACTTTCTTATATAAAGTACACTGCTGGCCACCGTAAATGCAACACCAAAAAAGACAAGGGAAAACACAACAACATTTATTTTGTCGATAACATGTTGACCAAGTACCAAATGATTAAATTTATAGACTTCTGTGAAGTGTAGTTCCTGCCAGAATCACTAGCCAGAGTAGCCGCCATTGTTGGAGATCACCGCTGCCAAACCTCTCGGCATTGATTCAAATAAACTTTGGATGTGTTATTGGGGTACAACAGACAAAGAAGCTTCCACGCGTTGCCAAAGTTGATCTGGTGTGGTAGCTGGGGGTGTAATCTGGGCCAATCGTTGAGCAACCATGAACCACATGTTTTCAATCTGCGAAATATCCGGACAGCGAGCATGCCAGGGAAACAATTCAATCTTGTGATTGACGAAGAAACATTGGACAATTCGTGTAACGTATGGTCGCGCATTATCCTGTTGAAATATGGCTGTGGCCAAGCCCTGAAGGTAAGGAAGGACAACTGGCACCAACACCTCGGAGATGTAGCGCTGGCTGTTTAAAGTACCGGTAATGCGTACTAGAGGAGTGCGAGAGTGATATCCAATACAACCCGATACCAAAATACCCCGTGCAGGACCATTGTGGCGGTGCATAACGCATTTGTTCAGCATCCTCTCTCCACGGTGTATCCAGACTCGAATCCGCCCATCTTGTTGTTGCAGACAGATGCGTGACTCGTCAGTAAAGACAACTTCATTCCATTCTGCCACCCGCAGCCTTCTTTCATCGCACAATTGGTGGAGGAGACCCGTATTATTCTGCGTCAAGGGTAGACCAAGCAATGGAGGTCTTGAGGACAGACCACTCTGCTGTAAACGGCGTCGCATGTTACGCGCAGTCACTGAATGATGCGTTACAGACTCAATGCGCTGTGCTATTTTTCGTGATGTGATTGAGCGATCCGTCACTGTCATGCGCACAATTTACCTGTCCTCACGTGAAGTGGTGTACTGAGGTGAATGCGATCGACCACTTCGTTCCATCATACCCTCCTACATCCAACGATGACATATCCGCATTACAGTTGTTTGGTTTCGTCCAACACGGTTACCGATTTCCCTGAAAGATAATCCACAATCTCGGTGTGCTACTATCCTTCCACTGCCAAACTCGGATACTTGATCAATAGCTGTTCGCTGTTTACTATGAGACATTTGAAAAAAACAATGAGAAAAACACAATTGCCGAACCTGAAATCGTCGAAATCTCCAAGCCTTAACTAGTGCTCTGAGTTGGCGCCACATGCGTGTGTGATGTGTGTCTGCGCTGAAATTCTATTCATATTTGCATATCTTACCTCCGCTAATGCATGTTGTAAATTTCATGGTATTTGTGTGCTTCCTTCAGGGTGTTGCATTTACGGTGGCCAGCACTGAAATACAACGGATTTGAAACCTTCATTATTTAAACGTACTAAATAAGGAACAAACTTTAAAAAAAACTTTTCTATACTAAAAACATTTTAACAATTTGTTCAATCAGTGTCAGTAATTTGTTCGAACTTTTTTTCCAGTAGTATTTTGCAGTATCTCACATAATTTAAGAACAAAACAACGTGTTTCACACAAAGAAATAATATATGCGCACACATGCGTCATAAACACTCCAACTCGTGAATTTCTATTAGGTGTACCAGATTTAATTATTAATGTCATTTGGTAACTTTGGCTATTTTGATTTGCATTTCTATGGCTGCCCGAAACGGAGAAGTACTAAATTTTCTTTTTCTAAAAACATATGTTTTTGTAAAAAAAAAAAAAGGCAAATTAAATAAATAAATATAATTTTAAAAGTACATAATTTCATACATTTTTAAAGAAGTTTTAAAATATTCCGTTTCAGCTTATTACGGCAACATTAGGGAAAAAAGGGAAAATAAATTCTGCTTAAAAATAGTTTTATCTTTTTTCGGAAATTAAATTTTTTAAAAAAAAATCCATAGAGATTTTGTAAAAAATGCCTTACGTTGTAGAAAAGGTGATTTAAATGATATATTTAAAGTCTATCATATGTTACTACAATCACTTTTTGATGAATACAGTAGTGGATGAATACAGTAAGTGGATGAATACAGTAGATAAAGCAACGTCATTAAATATGAGTTTGGTTAAAAATCGGTGTTGGCGCTAACTCGCATTGTTAAAAAAATGACGATGTCCAACAATGCAACAAATCGTTTTATTAACGTTTTTAATTAATACGTTTCTGCTATATGTAATTTCGTAAATTAAATGTCAAAATAAATTCCTTGAATTATTTCCTATCTTCCGATACCTTTGACGTGATTCTGCTTTCAGCGGTTCATGAGAAGAAAGCCTCTCATTGATACAAATATAAATACATTTGCGTACCTACAAATTTTAATACAGTAGATTGTTACATAAACACTCAAAAAATATTATTATATCCATTTGAAACCCAACTAGCATGATCGCGCGTGTTATATATTTTTATACATTTTTGCTTATGAAATAGTCATATGTAAAAAAAAAAAAAAAAAAAAAAAAAAAAAATGAAACCGTTGAGCGAGTTTGTAGAAAGTGTAAAAAATCACTTTTTATCGAGAGACGGAGTTAATTGTCCATATTTTACTTAGCTCGCAGGTCTAGCTTTTTTTAGAAATACAACAAAAACACGTCTTTTTGATTAATTATTAATGTAATTAATTAATCAGTATATTTCTAATTATTATCAATATATTTCCAATTACTTTGAAACACATTTTTGTTCTAATGTTTGAGTAAACGTAAAATAGTAAAAATAACTATTTTACTCTATTAATATTGTTGTAGGAATCAGGACTTACCCTTCCGACCGAGAGACTTGGGTATTACTTGAGTTATAGCAGCTGCAAAGGTAAGTTATTAAGTTTTCTTTTGATGGAAGTCTAAATAAAAAGAAATGTATTGTTATACTATTAATACAATATTTTCCTGGAGGTTGTCATGCATGAGTCCCCTTTTTCTTAGTATCGCTTTTTTGCTATTAATTTTCTCTTCAATACCTATGTAGAAGTGTATGGTATTTTCAGCCTCTACACCAGTGATTCCCAAATTGGTGTACATCGACCCCCAGGGATCTATGACGAAAAGCAATGGATCCCCGTCAGCTAAAAAATAATTTTGGGGTCCATGGCGAGTGAAAGGCGGTCTACGATAGTGGCTCTCATTAAAGCAGATCGTGAATTTCGTTTTTAAAGAAAATTTAATCAAGTGGATACCAGATTTAATTATTTAACAGTTTTATTTACCAAAAGCAGCGTTTCTCAAACTGTAGAGGCGCAAGCTTATTGAAAAGTCGAAAACAAAAGATTACTGAAGAAATTATTAATTTATGGTAAGTTAACAAATATATAATACATTCTGAAGTAACAAAGAATAAAATACACATTTACGCTGATATAATACACTCATAAATATTTTAGTCCTGCACAATGTATTTTATATTTAACTTAGCACACATACAAAGTTAAGGACAAGTTCAATTAGTACCAGTGGACCCCAAGGACTTTTCATATATAAAATTAAAACCAAAAATTTATATTTATCTTGATAATTTGTATGGTTAATGATTATTCCTTTAACTGCCAATTAAAAATTTAGCGATACACTCCCCAACAACATCGTTTTGTACGTATGGGTGGGGATGGGATGTATTTGGGGAGAAGGAAAGAATAAATAAGCAAATCCTCTGAAATAAGTAAATCCTGCACAAACACCGCCAAGGGCCTTTTACTGCAGTCCAAATCCTTCGGAATAATTTTATGGATAGCAAAGCCAACAAGAGATCGTTCTACGGAAAGACGTATATATGCATCCGGGGCAATTAAGACTTTTCTGAATGAGACGTATATATACGCGAGGTTAAAGTCGTGTTGTTGCTTTTACGTCCAAGTACAGCATTTAATTAAATACATTGTTATTATATGGAGGGGGCGCGATGAAAATTATAACAGAATATTGGATCACAAATAGTGAAAGTTTGAGAAGCACTGACTAATTGTAATGAGTATAGTTTACAGTTACAAGGTAGCAGCAAACATTTTATTAAAACAAGGAGCATCTCGTTGCAGTGTTTATAATATTATTTATTTTAACTATATTATTGGGCATCGCGAATTTCCTTGTTTCTTAATCTGTTACTAACAATGTGCCAGGTTTACATTTAAATGCCCTCTTTTTATATTTTGAAACTACTTTTGAGATTACTTTGCATATGGTAATACCGCAGTTGAAAACAATCCATATGGTTACTTCGGAAAAAAAATGTCAGTTACAAGATTAAATGATCGAAATAGGCACTTACGAAAATCTTAACTTAAAATTTAAAAAAGAACTCATCAATCTGGAATTTAAAAAGTACACCTGTTATTAATCGCGAATTGTGAAATGTCTTAAGAAATTTTTCGTTACTTTTCCATTAGAAGGAATTTCAGGGTGGGTGTCAATGTAAAAAAAATGATGGACGGTACTATATGAGGATAGTGAGGAAAGCTAAAACCTGACGAAACGGAAGCCTAATGTAGAAAATTTGTTATTAATTATTCATCTCTCCCGTTAAAATCATTTGACATTTGTTTCTTGCTTAGTTATTTTATTAAAGTTTAAACATATTTAAAATGAGTTTCTTAAGTTTTACACACTATACTTAACTCAGAAATTTTAACCCTCTGAGAGTTCATCCTTGTCCTGAAAAATCATTCCGAAAGCGTTTACTTCTTTTTTGAGAATTCCTTCGAAAGTGCAACATATTTAATTCCTTTCCCCTTTAAAGTTAGCGGGAGGTCTACAGGGGAAGATTTTATTACTCAGTTCGGCCTCTTTGTTACTTTAAAACCGGGAGAAAACTCGTCAACAGCTGTGACGTTGCCTTGTGCGAATTTTGGGTGGAAAAAGCGGGTCCACGGGGTTGTTTGATCGGTTAAGTCACAATAAAAGTGAAGAGTTAAAAAAAAACTCGAAAGAAAGAAACTTGTTACAAAAGTTAAAAAATACTTGTTTATTTTAAACAAAACAAAATTAAAAAAATTAATTTAAGAAAAATAAACTATTTTGGACTAACGATTTGAGCCAGGAAAAAGTACCTTGTATTTATTGTGGAATATGAGACTAAGAAAACACAAATACATCGTAATGTTTTTTAAAAAGTAACTATTTAAAAAGAGTAAAAGTGACCATCTCTCTCTCTCTTTTTAAACAAAAAGAGAATAAATGAAGTATCGTTACATACGACGATTATGTTTATGAAATGAAATCAATCTTCCTCTATTCAATTATATTTTAAATTTAAAGTAACATAAAGAGGGATTTCAATACTTTTAATTTATATATATTTTAATCCTATAAATGATGTTTTTATGTTAAATTAATTTTTCGGAAAAAATCTAAATTTTATTTCATAGTCAAACAACTTGTACTAAGCAAAAATACCTTCTTTACATAGTCATTTGTGACGGAGCAAATTTAGTCAAATTTTTTATTTTTATTTTAATGGGAATATATTTTTCTTCAAAATGTAAAAGTATTTCTAACCATTTTCTATTAAAATTTAATTTTTTATTTTTCTGTTTCTTTAGTGTTAAACGGAAAATTCACTGATAAATACAACTTCCACACAATTCAATCATTACAAATTCTAATGAGAAAAAAACTTCTCCCAATTAATTTTGTCTTTCAAAACAGTACCCTCAAACAATTTTGCTCAGTGAAGCTAACCGACAATTCCGCAGTGTATTCATATTAATTTTTTTTAAAAAAATAACATTCTCAGAAATGCTGTATTCAATTTTTTGAGTATAAAAAAATAATGCCTGCTGTGGAGAAGACAGAGAATGAGATGTGATGTATGGTTTTGAAAGAATGTTTTCGTACATGTAGAGTATTTTTGAAAATTTAAATATCACCAAAGCTGTTCATATGATTGTAAATGAGTCTTATTTTAGAATGTGAACTGTGGGTATCAAAATAAAACATTTTACTTTTAAATAGCCAAGGAGTTTATACTCAATATCCTCTTCATAAAATTGCTTACAATTTTTATTCAAATTGTAAAGGAACTGAAATATAAATATCTGACTTACTCCAGTCAAAAATATTCATATTATGTGAAAATACTGTTCTTCCACTTATTTAAGTACGTTTATAAGCTATAGCCCAAAGCAATATTTTATTTTTATAAACGAGGCACAAAAATTCAGTTATAAAAATATATTTTTCATTTTAGAACATATAAACCGTACACGGATTGTAAGACCATTTCTAAAATACTAAGAGTTTTTAGAGGAACAAAAACATATAATTTTGGGTAGTTCAAATTTAATATAATACGCAAATATATATATTATTAAGCAAATACGTTTGACAAGAAAAAAGTAATTGATTTAAATATTGTATTGCATGAATAAAATAAATCAAAGATCCTCCTGAAATAAACACAATTGAAGGGAAATGTTTAATTTGCAATCGATAGCATATAAACGTTTCTGTTAGAAGTATCCCCGAAGTGACGCAATCCTATTCGGTAAAAAATAAAACTTACTGCTGGAATCATACAATTTCCTAATGAATGGGTGAATCCGAATATTTTTTTCATTTGAACTGTTTGGACGGAAATGGCTAAATAGGAACATTTAATAATTTACAAAATTAACCGTTATAGTTTATATAATTTCTTAAGATTACAAAAGGTGTGGTTCGGAAGCACAAGTTTTAATAAGAGTACGGCTTATGAAAAGTAGAACAAATATATCTGAAGAACTATGGTTTGCTACCTTAAATATTGTGAGTGAGTGAGTGATTTTGGGGTTTATTGGCACAAGAGCCGATTGCGGCTATACTGCGCCAAACATTTGTTTTAATATCTGTGGTCTAGACGGGAAGAGAGAAAGAAAGAATGAATTGAATGACAAGAAAGAGGGTCGAAAATAGAGAAGGATCACTAGGGTACCCCGGGTTCGTGAAGCCCGTGTTTGCCAAAGACAGTAAACCCGTGGGAAAAGGAAAAGATCACTAGGGCACCTCGGGATTGTGACACCCGTACTCACCTAAAGAAGGTGAGCCCCCTGGGGGCTTAAATATTGTGAAACACAACAAAGTATATTGGAAATCAATTCCCCAATTCATGTTAATAAAAATGTATGAAAAAACTGCAAGACTTATTTTTGTATTTGTAATTATTATAATTTTTCCTGAAAACTGCAATTTCTTGTGCGGCACCGTCAAAACCGCTGGGCCCTCACTTTTTGCCCAGCTCACCCCTACCTAAACCAGCTCTGCTCTAGCAAGTGAAAATGCCGTCTTCTGTTTATCAAGGTTATGTATTGCAGACTGCATCCTGTATGTTTGATGTTCGTTTTTTCTTCTACGTCAATCTGTTAAAATCTGAATTTAAAATTATATGAAATTCTTAACATTCGCAACAATGCCCTTTATAATTTTTTTAATAGTATATGAATGCGTCTTCAAACATTACATTACATTTATGTTGACTTTTTAATTAATATTAAGTATAACTTAACGCAGAGATTTTCTGAATTTTAAAATAGATAGTTCAAAAACTCTTGTAGATATGATCATAATTTTTCATTCCTGTGTTTTAGCTTCTCAGTAGTGCTTCTACTTAAAAATTTATTGTATATTCATCAAATTTTTCAGCATAATTTTTGCTCTTAACATACAGTTTTAACCGAATTGTATGAAATTTACGAAATGCATTAAAATGCTTAAGATTCTTATGTTAAAATTTTAATTTAATATTTTATTTGAAGAATTGTTAGTACTTATTTTAAATAATTTTTAACTGAGTATGTGCACGATACATAAATATTTTTTTCTGAAATTTCAAATACAATTTCTAACATAAAATTCCTAGTTTTGTATGGATATTTTCTGAATGTTAATTATAATAGATATCCAGATTTTAATTACTTGTTCTTCAGTTAGCTTTAAAAAAATAAATATTTAGAAATTTTGCATAAGCAAATATGTTTAAAAAAAATTTCAAATTTATCTTTATATTTATTTATATGCGTAAATGTCAACTGTAAATGTATCCGAATATTTTTAATTACTATTTATTCAAATATTCAAGGTTAAAAATATGAATTGGTATAAAAAAACCCTCATTCATGTTTTCTCTGAAGTAAACTGAAACTCAAGCATTTTTTTAAATTCAAATATAATTTGGTGTATTGTAACAATACGCCCCCTGAACATTTGGCTTTAAAATTTAAAAAAAAATAATGGATCTGAATTAGTTTTTTCATTATTATTTTTATGAAAGCGTAAGAATTTTTTACAAATAATTTGATGCAAAAGTTTAAAAATTATTCATTTTTAGTAGTTGGAAAGTTTAAAAGGTTTTAAATTTTGAAGCGTTCGGTTTCTTATTATCTTTTTTGACACCTTATAATGAAATAATCATGGTTTAAAAACTGAAAACATTGGTTAAGAGAAGAAAAATGAAGCAATTATAAATATAGTTCTAGATATTATATAGAGATTTATATATTTTAAAAACTTCTTTTTCCGTTTCATCATTTTAAGATGAAGAAAATAATACGAGTTAATCAAGCAAAGAAAATATACTTAAAAAGTTATTTGTCCAACTATATAAAATAGCAGATTACAGTCCCAACTTATTAAAACTTCAAATTAATATAAAATCAAAAGTGAGTTATATAATATTTTATTTATACGTTGGAACATTTTTCAAAACTTGAAAATAAAAAGTTAAATTGCTAAGAGTGCAAAAAGAATTTATTTAATTCAAACGCAATAATATCTCAAATGAAGTTAAATTACAAACACTATAACTTATAGTTCGTTCACTAAGGTGTCTAAAGAAATTCTTCCCAACTTTTTTACGATTGCTTCAGGGTCAAAACGCAGGGTTCTCGAGAGCTGTAAAACTTCCTGTCAGTGACCATTGTGTCGCTATAACCCTCCCTAATTATCTTTCATGGTGTTAAACCATAAAAGAGGGGAAAGGATTTCAGAAAAACACAGCCTACCCGCTTTTGAAGCACTCTCTTGAAGTGAGAAAAAGACGTGTGGTGCGTTTTCGAAGCATCTCTAGACGTGCGGAAAAAAGACGTTCAAACCGCTAAGAGGGTTAATCTTTTAAAGTAAGTAGCTCTATACCACAGCTGTCAAACAATGTTTTTAGTATGTAAATTTGCAAAAATTTGGACGATATGGGATGTAGCAACTCCCCCCCCAAAAAAAAAAAACAGGACAAGAGGTTTAAGGACGAGTTTTCGGAACCTCTGCTCTTTACAGATATAAGCATCATTATCGCTCCCCTTCTCCAAAAAAATATGGGATTTACAGTGGGAGTTCGTAAGGTCTAGCTTACTTTATTATTTTTTTTTGTAATGGTAAAGTTTTCTGATACATTTTATTATTTTTTCAAAGAATACCGAGCAAACTTTTAAACAAACATTTTATAAGTGTCTAAATTTAAAATAAAACTTTCTCAAAAGAAATTATGCAATTGGTGAATGAACAAGCTTCGAATTTAGTGATCCCTCTGATAATGAATATACAGCGGGCAAAAAACGTATAAACTACGAATACTGAAAGGAGAATCAAGTTCAGATGAGAGCGATGAAGAAAACAACAGAAATATTTTTAATAGAAAGCAACTTTGTGAACCATTCTTTACAATCCAAGTCTCTTGAAAACATTTATTTCATTGTCTTAGCTGTAGCAAACTCTTGGTTTCGGTACAAACAAGATGTAATTTTCAAATAAAAAAATCGTCCAAAAATGAACATGGTTCTGTTAAAAATTTAAGTTAGAGATAGCTGAAGCGTTAGCTGCATCCCAATCTACGGTCAAAAGTATTTTAACTGATGATGAATTAATAGTGTTGTAATTCCTCCAACTGAAAGATCGAAGAATTATAAAACACATGATAAAATGATATACCAGGAATAAAAAGGAATAACATGGATAGCCATTTCCCATGAGCTGATGACATTTCAAGACCACACCAATACAGATTTGAAAACTGCGAAAAAAGTTCGAAAACACATTGTGAACAATGCAATGATTGTTTATACTTGTCAAAAACAAAAACATGCTTAAAAGATTTTCACTCTAAATAAATAATGAGTCAATATATGAATTTATTTTACATCATTAATTTCCTGAATTTCAACAATTTTAGTTGAAAGTTTTGTTTTTTTCTATCAATATAGAGCTAAAAATGCTTAACTCGTGAAATTTTACGGGGTGAGGGTTTCACAAGTAAAATCCAACCCGCACAACCATACAAGTACCGTGATTGAGGTCAATATAGTGTTATAATCAGAGGAATTCGAC
>BMAO01007313.1:0-37896 GCA_019973975.1 Trichonephila clavata
TTAAAAAGCTCAATAGAAATGTGTGAGGCAACATTTTTGCTGTACATTACTTTTTATTATAAAATGTTATAAAAATTTGAACTATTTAAAAGGCCTGATATCAACCTGTGTGAAAAAATTCAAGAAATTAAAATATGTTTTAAATTTTTTTCCACATATTTTTAGTAAATACACAATATTAGTTTTAATACATACGAAGATGTGTAAGTATTCGAACTGCTTTCATATTTTATATGCTACAAGTAATAAATGGTAAGAAATATATAGATATGAAGTCTAAGGTTTTTCTCAATTAATCACGAATTTTTACTATTTTAAAAATTCTTTTCAAATAAATGAGAGGAATGAAAAATAAATAGTACATTTCTTAAATTTCTAAACGAATAACTATATTAGTACCTACCCCAATATTAAAATTCACTCAAATAACAAACAATCACAATAGTTTCTCTCTTAAACTTACTAATTACATAGATGAATATACACTTATTTAGCATAACTTTATGGGTAAATTTCACTTTAAAAAAATAGTAATGTCATTTTAAAGAAGTAGCACTTTTCACAATCGTTTAATTTTAAGAAACCTCATTGGGAAAATAAAATTATAAAATGTTATGTTTTTAAATAAATTTTATAATCATGTATATTAATTTCACACATACCTTGAGTAATAACTCTGAGATTTGTACATAATATTCTATTCGAAACTATTTAAAAGAAAATGTATCAATAAATAAATATTGAATCTACTATTGTTACAAAGAAGAATTAACTAGATATCATAATAAAGGGGAAGGAAACATTGTAATTGACATTTAAAGAACAATATTTTGAATTGCGCAACAAAAAAAAATATTTCATGAAAAATAATATTTAATTTCATTCATAAGTCAGATAATATTCTTCCAATTAATGTCCACCCCCCCCCCCCCTAATTCACACACACAATGTAAAAGATCTTTATATATAAGCATAAATGATATTCAAATAAAGTAATACTGAAAAGAGTAACTTAAGAAAAAGTAAAGTACATATGCTATTTTCTAAATAATATGTATGGAAAAGGTTTGCAATAAAAATGTAGAACTTTGAAAAAACAAAGATGGTGATAATTCTAAAGACTTAAGGTGAATTGCCTCACACTATGAAATTTAGGTTATACTTTAAATGACAAATAAAAAAGGCATAATTGGCAAATGTATACACAACTAGCATATATATATATATATATATATATATTACTTTTTAAAAAATATATATTTAGAAATTTATTTCTCACAATATTTTTATATGATAATAGTCAATGTTTATTTGAATTAAATAATTGAGGATATGGTAGAGAAAACCCAAGTAAGACACTAATACCATGAAGAAACATATTGCAAAAACTTGTAATAAAGTATTTTAATGAAGAATGTTAACTTAATATAGATTAAAACAATGAAAATGTAATTGTATTGGAGATATTGAAAAAATTAAAAGTAAAATATTTGTAAATTAGGAATTACTTTTAAAAGCGCTATATTGTAAAGAAAGTATTAGCAATTCTTTAACATTTAAAGGTGGCCTTTTTTGTTAGTAAGGTTTAAAAATTTACTCATTCTCTATTGCTATTCTGCTATTAGCTAACTCTCTCTATATATTTATCTTGTTCAAATTTTTAATCGTAAATAAAATACTTTCCATGCATCAAATCAAGTTTAAATAAATTTTTTTTAACATGTAGTGGATGACACTGGGTGTTAATACAGTTTTTTCAAATAATAATTCATTAATTACCAGTTAATTAAAATTAAATTAATTACCGGTTTTCGACGCCAACTTAGATTTGTCTCCATTGTTGTAACAATGTAACTGTTAAAACAATGACAAAAGTTGGCGTCGAAAACCGGTTTTTCAGCCAAACTAGCCAAACTGGGTATGCATTGTTACAACAATGCAGACAAATCATGCTCTTTTTTTTCAATTCATACTATTAGTTCACTCTCTCCCTATATATATATAACCTTGTTCAGATTTTCAATCGTTAATAAAATACTTTTTATTCATCTATTCAAAGTAGGAATTGAATTTTAAAAAAATTCATAACTTGTTTTATATTTTTCATCAAAAATATACAACACTACTGCACTTACGGTTTACGGTTTCTTTTCTTAATAGTGCGAAATACGCGCACACATAGCATCAGTAGCAACTTAGTAAAAATTCCAATACATATGCGGATAATTTATTTTTTGAAAACTGTTAGAAAAAGGGAAAATTTAAACTTTCTCATTTTATAGCATTTTTTCCTTATTTATCAGAATAATTATTATATAAACTCACTATCATTTCTTAATTACATTGGAAAGATTACATGTTTTAAAAATGTTTTGCTTCATAACTAAGCCAAAAACAGATCAGATAAAAAAAATCTAAAAAAAAATAATAAATGTTTTTTTAACATCTTTTCATTTAATCTGCATTCTAAAAAGTGTTACTCCCTTGTAAAATTTATAACAGTAAGAATATTATAATTTAAAAATTTTAAACTGTTCGAACTTTTTATTCATCTCTCTCTTGTAGAGAAATTTTGATTATATATAATCAAAATTTCTCTACAAGAGAGAGATGAATAAACATGTTTATATATTTATATATATATATATACGTTATCCTTCGGATATATCATTCAGAGCTTAAACATATCAGGAGCAATTTCAGAACTATCTTTTACAAATAACATTACAAATTAAGTTGATTCTGATGAATAATAATATCCAACAGGAATTCAAAACATTTTATTGTGATGTGAAACTCCAAAAAAAAAAAATCTTTTTACATGTGGTGCTTCCTCTAGGATTAGAGGAGAGAAATCTTAGTTCAAATTAGATTACAGCACATTCAGTAAAAGAAACTAAGCAATCCCAAAACTGATACATTTGACAGGACAACGGACATCTCTTAAATTCTTGATGTTGATAAATATTTTCTTATTCTCTCTCTCCAGAGTCTCGCCACTCATTCTAACTGTATTCCTTGCAGGAGGCTGATTTAGTTACTATGTATACTAGTATCTAGTGCATGTGTGTGGTATACTTAGTTGGATATGTCTAGTCGGCTTCCTGTTCAGTTTTCGCAAACGCAGACAATGACATGTTTATTTTACTTTTTGCGTGTCTCGTTCTTCGCCTAAAATCGCACAAGATGAGATACAAGGAACCAAAGACAAATAAAAAGTTTTACTTCAAAAGGCTGTATTTTCTTCTTTATCATAATGTACATTTATGTAACAATTTGATGTAACAGTTCGGAAAGACCACACGCATTCTTAATCGTGGAAAGTGTTCGGAGGAAGTCAAAATATTTTTTTACCTCATTTATATAAAATAAAATCGCAATCAAGAGTTGCTCCAAATTTTAAAACCACACGATCTCCCTCTATTAGAACTTAATTAACATTTTGAATATTTTAGTGTAGATTTATATTAAGTAAAAAATTTGCATTAAATTTTTCGATATATAACTTGAAAACTACATTGGGTCATCGATATTATTATTTTTTTTCTAGTAATGTTAGGCTAAAATATTTTTGGGGTTTAGAATGATTTATATAAAGAAAGTCTCATTTAGGGTGTTAATTTGATTTTTAAGACTATTTTTTTTACAGAAAGTGTGTTTCCCTCCACCCACTGGAACTTATTTAAAGGTAGGACAGCTTATGCTTTATATTTCTTTTTATATTGCGTTACATGATATTTTAAGATATTTGTAAATACTAAAATATATTTAAAAAAATTATAAATTAAGACACATTTTTTGCATTCCAAAATTTAACAATTTATACATATTACTTTCCATGAAATTTCAAAAAACAGGAATCAATACAATATAGAAAATTACAAGATATACAAACGCATCTAATTCTCATGTGCATTAGTAGAGAACAAACGGCAACATCTATATGTTTTTGTCAAGTAGGCACATAGTCACCAACTTTAATCAATCCTACGTCATCTGGAGCAGTTTTCTTGCTGCTCAGGAAATTTTAAGGTCGTCTTTTGCGCTTGCGACTTGAAAATCCACTTACAACGGCCTTATAAAAGCCTTACAAAAGGTTAAACAATACACATATCAATTTTATTACAAATAATACCCAATCAGCGCTCCAAATCAATCGAAATAAAGAGATTCATAATTGGTTCTCAATCCCAGCCAGTGTTACTTGACACGCGAACAAGATCCTATTTATTACCGCTGGTCCAAACAATCTCACTTATCAAAGTATAGACGAACAAGATCAAAGATAAAAGATTTATGTTCGCACCAATTACTCTTTGTAGACTAAACTATGCGCAATTTAATCTTTCGAAAGCTCCAAAAATAACAGCAGCGGCTACCTTATCTCCAAAATTTAGACCCAATGAAAGACCGGCAGGATAAGGAAAAGAGAACATAGGCTTGAAGAAGAGTAAGTTATTCAAATACTTTGGAATATTTTATTTATTTTTAAAGTGAATTGTAATTAAGATTTCGTCAAGAGAACATTAGTCAAAAATCGATAAAGAAAGATAAATGGAAAAAAAAATTATCCACAAAAGGCTAATTGCCATCGAGTAAACCAGAACACAAGACTTATTTTATATATCTGGCAGATAGATTAAATCCAAGATTTATTTATTAGACAAGAATTAATGAGGAAAAAGAAATTACTTAGGCTTATTTGGATTTTTTAAAATGTAGATTCACGTGTATAAAGAAAAACAAAATAAAATGTAATGATATTATTCTGGTTCTACAATGAAAGACATTTGATAACTTTTCGATTTAGCATATTATAGAAATAGATTAATCAAAAAGGGGTTGAATTTCCCCTCAAAATCTTACTTCAGAACATATTGGATGACATCAGTAGAGCACACAAAAAATTTTCAGGGGGGGGGGGGGGTCAATGGTCGAAAGTCTCCCAACTCGTATCCTACCTCAAGACAACACCAAATGATTCGCTATTTGTTAACAAAAACAGTAAAAAATAAATATGAAATAATATTAATTAATTAATTAATTTTTTATATATATATATATATATAGGATTATTATCAATTGAAAAAAAATCCACGGACCTTGGGGGTGTCCGGACCCCTAGGACCCTTGTGTGCGCCACTGGAGGACATGGATATGATCCCTTCCATAGATACTGATGGTCTTCTGTTTTATTTAACTTAAATAGGAATTATTTGTATGCAATTATTCTGAACACATATTTATAAGAGTCCAATGTATTTCACCACACAGCTATAGAATTGAAAGCTGAGGGAAAAAAATTAACTATTATCATTTGGAGAATATTTATTTGGAATTTATTTTTTAAAGTGCAATAGTAGAGTGGAAAATTTTAAGTTTATTTTTTTTAAAGACAAAAAAAATAATAATACCCTTTAATTTGTATGAATGGAAGAAACTGATAGTTGAAAAGATGTATATTTTTATATTAAAAGATAAGATAGGACGATTAAAAAAATGAAAACAATTGATAAAATGATTTTAAAAATTTATTAAATGTTGTGAAATGTCATAAAATAGAATTTCTTTTTTTACAGGAAAAAAAAATTTATTTTGTTTTTCCTTTCTAATGATAATATAAACAAACATTTTCAAAATAATTTAAAACTTTGATATTTCAATTGAAAATAAGTATAAGGTGTGATTATCGCAAATATAAAGAGAAAATTAAGAATATTTTGTTCAAAAATAAAAATATTTTAATTTTTTATCAATAAAATACACGAACTTATTTCATTCAACATAATCGTATGTTTAGAATTAATATTGTTACCACATGTTATAACTTTAGAAAAACGAAAAAGAAATTAGATCAATTTTAAACCATCAGAAATGACGAAATACGAAAAAAAATATATCTGAATAATTACGAAATATTCTGATTTTTGACATCAAACATTTCAGAGAAGGGTGTGGGGTGGGGTAGATATAAAAAAAATAATTTCAATTGCAAGAATGCTTTTACATAATGATGTGGGGGACACATAAAAACACATCATTTTAAAATTTAAACTGCATGATACACGTATTGCTAAGAGTGAATGGGAAACAGTGATTTCACGAGTGCGAATAAACTGTGCCAGTTTATCATCCATTGGCCCGAAGGGGCTCAGAAGGACCCGGATCACCTAGACTTAACCATATTTTCTGGTTATAAATTTCGATCCTCCAGTGCCAAGGGGGATCAGAGCTGCGCCCAGGGCCCAAAATCAGTTTAAATCGGCACTGATGGTAAACCCTAATAAATTTTAAATTTCCCAAAAGACTATTCGAAATACCTACATGACAATTCCTCAAACAAAGAAGTCTCTATTCCAATGTAAATTAACTCCGAATTCATTTACCTTTAGACAATACACATGAATGACAGTTGACACACATTTACATTACACTGAAAGTAACTATTCTAATTTAAAACTTCAAGAGAGGCTGGCAAAGAGATTTTCATATGGATAACAGCTATTTCTGGTTACAAAATTGACTACCCTTCTGTCACTATTAAAAAAAAGACAGCCTTTCGGATTAGTTCAAATTACTTAATAGTTATAGATAAGAGGATAAAATCAGGAAATAAAATGAAACCAATGGTACAGTAAATAAAAGCACAGAAATGTTATTTCAAGCTAAATTGTGGTCATGGTCTCAGTCTCGTGACCAACGTTGATTTTGTCAAGTTCTGCTGTCACTAAAGCCACGCCGTGTAAAGATGCTGATGCAAGTTAAATTTTTCCGAGGTTCAGAGACCTCCTATTTGGCACGGTACAATTTGGAAAGTGGGGTGCCAACTCATTTGTCGTTCTTGTCACTTAACTCTGGTTCAAAATTATAATGCCTGTCGTCAGTAACTATGGAGTTGCTTCAAAATATGACGTTAATAGACTACCAATCCATCAAGCCGAATAGTTGGCCGTTTATTTTATAAATAAGATTTAGTATTTCAAGCTTGAATTCAGTTCAAAGGATTTTGTTTTCCCAACTTTTTATCTTTTTTTCAAAACAGCGGTAAATATAGAGGTAGATTTAATTCAAATATACTATAATTATGTGTATATATATATATATATATATATATATATATATATATATGATTAGAATTATAATTCTTAAAAAGACTTCTCAGACTAAATGTGAAAAATTCTAATTTATTGTTCTTTCGAATTTTAAATATTATGAGGGAAGATAAAAATAATACACTTTCCTGTAGTTTTCTTAGAAATTCAGCAAAGAGAACATTCCTTAATAATTGACAATAAGTGCAAAAATCACAAGAACAAAAAATTAATGAAAAAAAAAATGAACATACAAATTAGATACCATTTTGATTAGCTACTATACGTAAAAATTCTGATTATTTACATAGATTAATGATAAATAATATATCTTTTCTTCGTCTATGAAATTATATGACATAATATCAAACAACTGAATAGTTCAAATTTTCCTTTAATATTCGTAGAACAGCTAGAGCAAATTATAAAAATATTCTATTTTACTTATTAATAAGAAAACTGTTTTGATATTATGCTTTCCTTTCAACTGTAACTTTCAAAACGCCAATGCTCAATCATGTGTTGGGCTTCATTCAAAAAAGAAATGGAACTTAAGAAAATCAAATCTGAGTTATAATTTTTTTTAAAAAAATTAAAGCGTTGCTTTATGAAAAGCAAAATGAAAATAAGATTTCAGATTTTAATCCCGTGTAAAAAAAATCAAATTTTCCTACATTCTTTTTTATAATCTGAACAGAAGAATAATTTTAACAGCAAGAATGATTCCGAATTTTTAAATTTTACGAGAGCGTTTGTCTAGAGATTTTTCTTCAAAACGTATCGAATAATTTTCTTCAGTATTGCAGTTAATACAATCGTGATACAAATACATGTAAATATATTCATAAAAGAAAATAATTAATTAATTACCCACATTCCTCCCGTTTTTAGAGTTTCATTTAAAAAACTTACAGAAGTCAGTCTTTTTCTTTTAAAAAAAATGCCACGTTTCATAACGTAAACGGATTCGTTAATACAAATGAACAATAGAAAGGATAATTACATCGCTTACAGCAAATACAAAATGTGCCATTTTCAGCTTCTATAAACTCTTGATTCACCATTTGCTTGGGAAAAAAGCAGTAGCAAGGTCAATCAAAACCGTACCGAAAGGCAGACGTTTTCCTCATTTAAAGGTTTTCTTTTTTTTTTTTTTATTTTGTTCCAGACACTATAAAACACCCCCTTTCCGTAAATGGCAGATTTTTTTCGTCATTTTTACCTTGAACCGTGACACACTCTGGCTCATCTTTCCGTTGAAATTGGAAAATTACCCGTGGAAAAGAGGGGGAAACAAATAAATAAAACAATTTCTGAATTGCGAAGAAAAGATGGCACACACACTGGTGATTATAATAAAAAAAGTGAAGGGGGAAAAAAGAAGAAATATTTATTATGTTCTTTATTTTTTTCATCATTTTCTTATGGAAGTTATATCAGTAAATAGTTTAGATCTAAATTGCTTGAGACTGCAAAAATAAATAAAAAATAAAAAGATATTATGGCCCCTTTATTTCTTTTAAAATAAAAAACAGTGACGGATTTTTTTTAAAAATCGAATATTCTGAAATGTTTATAAGGCTTTGTTCAAAGCTTTCTTCATAAAATAATTTACGTATTTTAATGGTATTTTAAGCATTAATAAATTTTAGTTACATGAAATATAGTTTGAGACTCCTTCTCCGATTTCTTTAGCCGCTAGAACAGAAGTATTAAACTTTTTACACTTTGGAAAACCCTTTAAACTAATCGCTTTTTTTTTTTTTTTGAAGGAACTTTTTGATCAAAGAGCAGGGGGGGAAATACTTCAAAACTTTATATACAACTCAAATTTACAAAATTATTATTGCCTTTTAATCAAAATATAAACATCTTAATAAGATAATGAATGGTAAAATAGCTATTGGAGTGTTTTTGTTTCCTAAAAAATATTCTACGAATAATTAACAAAAGCAACAATATATTAAATTATAACAAATTCATGCAAAGAAAATTTTTGATGACTTTAAAATAATTATTTATATTTATTTTTACATGTAAACTGCCTTAAAGAATTCAATTTTTTATAAAAATTAAAATTTTACTAAAATTTTGGCATTTTTATTACGCAAATACTGATCACTAGCGGTAAGCCTGTGAAAGTTCAAAGGAACCTAGGTTGAAGACCTCTGCACTAGACCTCTAGTGCAGAGGTCTATGCATCATGCTAATAATAAAATGAGGAAAGTCAATCGTGAATATATTTTTTTGTTGTCGGTATGTCTTGAATGCTTTGGATTACACTTTGTATCAACTAATCCACAAGAGTAAATCAAAAATTTGGACAAATCACTAATAAAGATTTTTCTAACCATTACAACACGATCGTTATAATCAATGAAATAGTATGAAAAGTTTAGAAGGGGTCTCACAGCTAAAAATACAGCCTGATTATAGAAGTAACTGTTTTAAAAATACACAAATACAATATATTTCAAAGCGTAGAATATATATCATTTTCAGATCCCAAAGAGAAAACGATAAATATAAAAAATATAGCTGTTTAAACTAAGAAAGTTAGTCTTAAACAAGTGAAAAAAAGGCCGACCCCTTTCCACCTTATCGCACAAAAGCCATCAAATACAATATTTTCTTCTTCCTCACATCTTATGGTTGAAGAAAATAAAAAAAAAGTGGAAAAAAAGAATCAGACGGTATAAAAAAATCCTGATGTTTATTTTTTCATGTATGTTATTATTTTTTCCCCTAGTGTCCATCCCACGTCTCACGCAGAAGAGTCTCTCATTTAGAGGCCTTTGTTCCCTTGCATCTACCTTGACCTTGACACTCGTTCCATCGCTAGGTGCATGGCAGACGGAGGGGTTGTGCTGTAAGTACACTTGCATGGCCATTCACCTTCGCATGACACTTCGTCGCGCCGAACACGGAGCAATGCACCCCCAAATCTGACCAACGGATTCAACACAATGGTTCTTAAAAAAAAACACTATAATATTACTGTGAATCATAAATATATAGGGTGTAAATCATCGGGAAAGATGCATACGTTGTTACATTGTATTTGCAATTCATGTACAAAATTGAGAATCGTTACATTCTGCATCTATGTATCTTTATGAAGAAGACATTTTTGTTTACATACATATTCGAATTACGTCAAAGCAAATACATTAAAAGGCAATTATGTCTCGAAAGAGCTGTTTCTTACACATGATTTGTTTCCATTATTTCCTCAATAAAAATGAAAACGCAATTTAACAACCATTACAACTCAACAACTGTTAAGATAGTTTATACACCTTAATTTGTTTTGTCGTACGTTTCATTGTTATATTGAAATTTTTTTAAGTAATTGGCACATTGTTATGCAATTCATTCACCTTTTTAGACGAATTTGTTAAAATTTGGGATATTATTTGTCAAAAAATTTAGGAACTATTCGAAAAACAGTAATTAAGATTTATTTAAAAAATATCTTTCAGTATCAAAAGGGCCTTAAAGATAAATAAATAAACACTGTTTTTTTAACAAGATAATATAAAGTAATTCTAAATTAACAGGTTGGAAAAAAAATGTTTTAAAAACCGATCTGTAATTTATTTTAATTCAGAATTATTAAAACAAATTTATTTTGAATATCTTTTAAAAGGCAGTCATCAGTCATAGATATTATGTCTTAATATCCAAAGCAATAAAATTTAAACTCAATGCCATATTTTTAAATTTGTGATGAAAAATATAATTCACTAAATGCTTTTTAACATAAAATATTTTTTTTTTCTCGAAGAGAAACTTCATCAATATAATAAAACAAACTTTTACAAATAGTGTTTCATTTTAAAAGAATTCAGGGCAGAAATGAAGCTTTAAAATGAATTAGCGGAAAAAGAAAGAAAAAATGCAGTATTATCTCAAGAAATGTCTCATTAAATTTAAAACTGTATATACAATATATATTACTTTCAGATTTATCTTTTAATTTTAAAGACAATCTTTTACCCTATAAAAGTAAAACAGATTGTCGTAAGATACTTATTGAGTCAAAAATGTATTATAATGCTTGCTTTAAAGCCTTAAATTACTTATATTTTGAGAAATATGACAATCACTAAAATGTGCAAATTATCTTAATGTTTTACTTAAGGGATAAATGATAATTCAAGGCAAATCTATCAAGGACACTTTATGATAATCCAACCATAACTACCATAATTACCTTTCTTGAGTGATAAAGGTAAGTTTAACCACGGCAAATATCACAGATATTTCAACCACAAATATTCAACTAATGCCAGCCTCTAGAATTTCAAGGGGAAGATTCATGACATAATATGCAATTCCATTACCAGCTCAAGATTCCAAATCACTTTTTAACTAAGATAATGGTTTTAAAAAAAGACCATGTCTTTTACAGGTGTAACTTATCATCCAAGGTAATGAGGAAATTTTTTTTCAGCAGCAAGTATGTTATACTTAATGCTACAAGTGGTTAGAAATTTGAAGATAATAGTCTTTTCGTTTCTCAATATGTTTTTATAAATGATGTAAACGATTAGTTAAAAAGTATCACCCTTACATATATTATCTGGACTTGCTCTCTCTAATTTACGTTTAGCCTTAGCATTACAGTGTAGACAAAAACAAAACTATTATCATTGTTGATCATACACAATTTTAGTATTTTACTTAATCTACTTTAATAACTATTTTAGCGAAAATAATTTTATACTTATTACTATGCTAAAATTCGGCTTGTATTATAAAAGTTTTGAGTTTGCTCGTGGATCTTGAATCTGGCAACAAATTGCTTATTGTTTATTGATTCATTATGATCTAAGCTTTTTTAATGCATCTTCAGATAAGTTACCTTTTTCTTATGATGGAATTAGAACTTTAATCCATTATTTTCAGTACGATTTAGTTCAGTATTACAAACAGAAAAGGAGAAGGTTGGATAGACATAAAACTGGTTAAGTGCCACTTTTATATAAATTAAAAGCTGACCGCAGTCAGTATTGCTTATCTGCACATCTTTAAACAATCTTTTTAAGTTTCCAATAACTGTGCGATTATTTTATCTTTTACGTTCAAGTCGTTTTTCTCTGCTCCTCTCTCTCTCTCTCTCTATATATATATATTAACAGTTACGAGGATTTTCTGAGAAACACACAACAAAACTTTACAGGGCAATTTGTCCCAAGACATCAGATTTTAAAAAACGACGTAATCAATAATTACAATACATTGAGGTCAGTATTATTATCTGCACACACATACTTTATTTTTCAAGTTATTGTCAATCGGTATGCAGAGATTTTTCAAAAGTAAAAGAACAACTGTCGATGATGCTCAAGATTTTGGAAAACATCCGCACAAGGTAATTTTTAAATAATTGAAAACATGGATTGATATAAAAAACTGATAAAAGACGAAATTTCTCGATTTTTCTAAATGTCTCAACGTCACAAAATGGAAATGATCATAATGAATTTAATGCCCTTATATAAAAGCAAAAGTAATTTTCTGAGTGCGACAAAAAATTATTCTACATCTTTTCAGTTTAAAATAGATTAAAAGATGCAAAAATAATTCAGATCCAAAAGCATTTTAAGTTTCATGAAATATATAGGCCAATTTGTAACATAAAATTAATTAATTAATTAAAAAATATACTAAATAGTTTATAGAATAAGTCTCAACAACATAGCAAGTCAAAATAAATGCATTTATGTTTGTGACACTAGAACTTTAAAAAAAAAATTAATTTCAGAAGTCAAGATTTAAAAAGGATTAATTTTTCTAAATTCTTGTATAAGTTACCATTTTAAAAGGAATTAAATACTAAAATATATTTTGAGACCCGATTTAGAAAGACATGAAGCAACTGCAATATGCAAACTAAAAGCACGAAATAGCAGGATAACACAACGAAACTGATTATTGATCGAATGATAACCCTTGATACTATCTTCTCTTTTATACGCATCAAATATATAAACAAACGGCCCTTAAAAAAGTCGTCTCGCACGAAATAAAACCATCCCAAGTGAAAAAGACCAAATCTAGACAAACGAATTCTCGCGTGCTCCACAGGAACATACGCATGGGTGGCTTTTTACATATTTTTCTCATTTACTACAATGTATGATTTGAAAACTGCAACAATGTTTAAACTTAACTAAAATAAAATCTAACTATCTTTTTTCTCAGAGTTTTTTCATATTACAATAGAGTTTTAACGAATAGTGATATATGCCAAAAAAAAAAATTTACTTCATTTTGAAATTTTATTTACAACAGACAGGTGCAAACATATATATTAGACAGCTTCAGATGATCAAGAAATAATGATAATGAATAAATATTAAAATGATCACCTTCCTTATTAAACAGCATATTTTGTTTTGTTTTTTCTAATTAAAATAAATGATTTGATTTTTAATGTAGTTGTTCTGTTTTCATGCTATAACTTAAGAAGAATCTCATAAAAGAAATCATCAGTTATACAAATTGTTTAATTCTGCCGGCAAATGTTCAAGAACACAAACAAAGAAGTTAATCTGAAAACTGTGTTGAATATTGAGTTTTTTTTAAAATTGATCTTTGTATTTGATTTAAATGTTAATTTATGAATAAAAATATTGGCAAGATAAATTGATCGAGTATTTATAAGTGTATATATAAAGAAAGAGGATATTCCGCGTTTTTTTTTAATTCAGAAATAACTAGCAGATCTAGTCTACGTGCTAAACGATATAATTCACTTAAAATCTAATTCAGATTTAACTTAAGTGAAACTTTCATCCGTGTCTAAATAGATATATTTGACAAAATCTCCTACTTTTTCAAAGATTCGATACTTAAATTAAATCAGTAGAATTTCTCTCAAATTTGGAATGCACATAAAGAAACGTAAAGCTTTCAGCGAAATTTCCTTTCATAGCATTTAAGAAATTCTTGAACGAAGTAAAATGTTACTTATATAGCTTGTATTCTGTAAGCGTCACAAGTATGTTACAAGTGAAATGGAATGATGCTTTGCAGCTAACTGAATTACGTTTAAGGTATTAATACTGAAAGAATTGAATTAATACTTAGCAAGTACACAAACAGTTCAACTAAATATCAATCATAAATCTTTAAACATGATGTAAATAACACTTAAGTGGATATTGAAGGGGGAAAAAATTTCTTTTGCGTGAATTCACTATTTTATTTCATTTATCTTGTAACAGGTTCACAAAACATTTCGCTATGCTACGTTGATTATTCTGAATATTAAAACTGAAAATATAAACGCGATATTACATTCCGAATCTTTTTTGTAACTGATAAGGTGCATTAATAATATCACTCGCCGAGTTCTAAGGTATAATCCTATCCACTTAGAAGAATTCGAGAGTATATTATGCTTGTATTAGAAATGTAAGTAAAAATTATATTTTTGAAATATATATTATAATTATAAAATCAAAACATTTTTCGAATTTATGTTACAAACATTTAGAAAAATTACGATTCAAATCAATTATGCGCATTAGAAATCAACGAGTTAAATAATTCTCATTGCGATTATCATACCTATGAATCGCTAGTTAAATATTAGTATTTGTGAATCACTCTACATTACTTATTTTTTATTTCATGATAGTTGCATTTTTATGGAATCATTCCCTGCATTTTATGGAATGCATTTTTATGGAAAATTCAAAGAATTTAGGAAAAATGTTAAAAATTTTCGTTTCATACTTCTAATACCTTTCGAAGGCTTAAAAAGTAGACATTTGTAAATCCATGTGAAAACTAAATGTGGAATGGTTTTTTTAAGTAGCAGGTGGGAAAAACTAAAAAAAAAATCTTCCTTACCTATAAATGCAAAACTTTTCAATACAGCTTTCTTTAATGTCTTTGAAGAGACTTGAAAATTCTATGTAGATATCCTATGAAAATAAATCCAATATATAATGTATTCTTCAGTAATAAAATAACAATTGGCCCGCTTCATTCCAGTATTATTATAACTTATTTCATCATATTAACCTGAAATATAATATAAACACACTAAATATATATTATCTTACAAATCATAAAATATTACATATAATTATAGCAATTCATACATATCTTATAATAGCAAATTAATCTTATTGTGTTACCATAGATGAAAAATGCAAGACATTGTTTAATCAAAGTAATTAAAACAATTCATTAAAAAAATTTGTTTTTTAACACAATAGAATTTATAACCATACTATTTATTTACACACATTTTAATTTCCAGAAAAAATTTCTTTATGTGTTTGTAATTCTTTTTCAATTATTTTGTTCGTTTTATTTATTTAGTTTTTGTTTTTCACTGTGTAAAATAAACTAAAAAATAAAATAAAACGAACACATAATAAACGTAAGAAATTAACCAATTTGCAGCTGCATACTCCAAAGAAGCCGACAGTAGGTTGAGTCAACTTACGAACCTCCTTTAGTTGACTTCATTTCATAGCCTCTACAAATGTAACATACGATTCGATGAAAGATCAAATGACCAGCTGTGCATCATATTGACCAAACGTAATGTTTGTTAACCATTGGGAAGAGGCATGCAATATTGATTTACCCCATAATTTAACTTCTGCAACTTCACCAATAGAGATATCTCAACCTGAAGCAATGGAAACTTTTCTTCTTAGTATCTTCCTTCCTGCTGGTTCAATTTTATATTAATACTTAAATGTTTAATTAAAGCACGAATTTTTTCGACGACCTGCTTTAATTATACACACAAGTTATGACAGAATTAGAACACATATACATGTAAATATGAAAATTGATTAGCCTTAAGCAATGCGTCCACAATACAGATTCAAAATAGATTAGAATGTATTTGATAACGCATTTGAAAAACTTATGTCCCCATGCAGTGAGAGGTATAGCTAAAAGGATTATTTTTCTTGAAAGAAGGGGGGGGGGTTAAAGTTTCCCCAATTTTTCTGAGGGAATGGTGGAATTCTAAGAAAATTGTAAGTTCACTGGTTTTAAATGAGTCTATATATTAGAACGGTAACTTGAGGTAAGTGGCGAGACGGAGAATAATAGGACCCCCTGCAAAGTCAGGTTTGGGGACCCCAAGCCGGATCTTACAAAAGATTGCAAAATCGTACAAATTTGGCGTCAGTCAGGCTTTGGGGTCCCTAGAATCCTGCCTTACCCCCAATGCAAGGATGTACGTTACGCCACTGCTTATGGTTCACTTGTCGCGAAGTGGGCCATAAAAGGTTTGTAAATAACAAACCAAGAAAATTATGATAAAAAATGCTATGATATTACAAACTAAAAAATTATGATAAATTATGCTATCCAATATTTTATGCTCTAGTTTATATGTAAAATCTTGCTAATGAGTAAAATTATTCTGCATGCTCATTGTTTTTTGAGTTAAGAAAAATATCATAGTTATTTATTGACTACATTATTTTGAAGGGAAAAAAACTATTATATTTTAATTATAAATTTTCTTATTACCATAAAGCACTTATGGTTTTCTTATTACCATAAGAAAATCGTAAGTGTGATAGTGTAATCTCATATAAAACTGAGAGAAACCAGTTTATTTTTATGCACACACAGACTCGTATGCTTTTTCCAATACCAGAAATGCAAAAATTAGATTAAACTTCTGAATTTCCCGTAACATTTTTTTTTTCATTTTTCCTGATATTCATGATAATCCATCTGTATTAATTAGTTTCTGATAATAAAGCGAATACCTCTTCAATTCTTCCTTCTGTAGCATTTTGATTTCGAATAATTTTTAACTAAATAAAATACTCTTTTTTTAAAAAAAAAAAAAAAAATCAACTGAATGAGAAATATTTGTAGTATTTAATTTATTTATAGTACTAAAAAGGTAAAAAAAAAATGGGAGAGGGGGTAAAACAAGGGGAGAGGGGGGGCACATGGTCAAACAAGTTTGTCATTAGATTCTATATAAAATATAGCACACACACATAAATAGGTTCCTGGCCACTTTTACATAATGTTTTACTAATGCTTTAACGTGCACTATTTTTAATATGTTCTTAAGTCATATCCGTAAGTAACAATAGATGTAACTGCAAAGTTAGAAAGGCTTCATTTCCACTTTCATTCAACAACAGGAGAAACTAATTAGCCATTCAGTCCCTTGTGTCAACATGTACAAATTCTATTATTTTCCACTTTAATTCTTTTTCAAATAATGATTAAGTCAATTAAAATTTTATACACTCATTTTAAATATTACAAAACAAAAATTACAGTACAACGTACGTTTTTTCAGAGAAGCGAAATTTTAGGAAAAAAAATCATTTTCTTATGATGTTATTTGTCACACAAAAACACTTTAATTGGGTAGTTTAATTGATGAATTGATAAATACATAACCTAATTCACTGAAGACATTCTTCTTATTTGACTAATAAACGGTACAATTTTCAATAATTTCAAACGAAGAATATATTTATAAAAACTATCAAAATGCTGTAAATATTTTTAAATGCAAGGTGATGAATGTGTGTATATATAAGCGTTAAAAAGCACATTACTGAAAAGAATAAATAGTATAATTTTGGAGTTTTCCGAATCACAAACACATACTTAGCACATTAGAATGAAAGCCAATGTCCTTCTGCCATGAAATACATAAGCTCAGAATGTAAATGTGGGTAAAATAAGTAAAGCAAATAATCAATTTTATACAATCTCAATACTAATATCTCCCCGGTTGTAAATTTCAGAGCATAGTAGAAATCAGGAATTTCCAGCTTCTTGGATTTTTGAGCCTTAAATATAGTTTTAATAGGGAGTACTAAAAGCCATTATAACAAGTTATGAAAAATGCATATTTAAGAAATGAAATAAAATACATAGAAATAAATTTAAATGATTTTAATATCTGCTAGCAATGTGCTTGCTCTCTCGTTAAAACTTCCTTTAAAGTTGTCTGGAACGATTTCAAATACATGCATTAGTCCTTTAACTCCTTAATTTAAAATTTAATGAAATCCACGTTAAAATGTATAGCTTCAATCATCAATACGCAGATAAAATGTTTTAAAAATTATATAAACGGAGAGATTGGGGTTTTCCCCCATCTACAATTCCACTTCAGAGCAACAATACATGGTTCCAGAGCCGCAATTCGCAGTTCCGGAATAAAATAAAGGTATAAAAGCAACCACACGTGACCATTACAAGAGGATTCACAGCATTAATATCACGTATTTTTTTTCTTGAAGGTGTATATTAACGAACGATAAAAATCCTGAAAATGGTTCGTAAATGTGGCAAAATGACTATTTTAAATGCATCAGAAAACTATCAAGAGTAAGACAAAAAATATAGGGGAAGTAAGAATAAGTTATAAACTTCCTGAGCATCAGATGCTGAAGAATTATTTATCAGTAAATCCTCACATATATGAACCAATCAAATGATTTTACAATTTTGTCATTGAAACATATTTGTTAAAAACATTCCAATGTAAATTTGAGTTCAAATGTATTTACTTGGAATAATTAATAACATTATTTTAAAAATTATGATTAACTTCATTGTATAATCTCCAGAACATTTTTTTTTTTTTACTATTATTTTCCTTAAACACATATTTGACACGTAATTTATTAATGATTAATTTCAGCAATGATTTTTGTACGAATTATTTTACAATAATATTAAATTTTATTCGCTATTAAAATCTTAAAGTCAGAAACTTAAATTATTTGCCATAAAGACAATTCCTATGATTATATTACATAGATTTCTGAATATCTCCATATATACTACATTTCTGATTACACAGAAAAATATACGAAACAACTTTCCTTTTAATACTAACTACAAATATTTTGAGTCTTTTGTATTACAAATGAAAATACTAAGAGATACAAAGAGAAGAAATGTATCAGTTTAGGAAATAACACAGTTTTTGAGTAGTGAATAATGTAATTTAGTTTGTTTGTGGGGAGGGAAAAAATAGAAAGCACACATTCCATTTGATAGCATTTGACAACAAAGCAAACACACATACGTAAAAATAATCGATTCTTTAATGTTTGAAAATACTTTCTATATATTCGTTCATAATTCATAAAAAGCAATAGAATTGAATCATAAGTCTAATAATGGTTTTACAATCTAGAAAAGTGTCATTTCAGGACTTGGTTAATAAAAAAAATTTATAATACTTAAAACTTTTATCGGACTATATCCAAGCAATAAAAATGAAGAAAATATTAAAATATAGGTTGAATAAAAAAAAAAACATCCAATAATTTTACGCTGTTCTTTTTAAAATAAACATGTGCATGTTATTAGGATAATTTTTAAAATCAATTCCACAAATAAAAATTTTAGGGGAAAAAGAAGAAAAAAAAACCCATTTCCGTTTTGAGTATCATTCTGTGAATTAGATAATAATTGCTTGATTTATATGGAATAGAATAAGATATTGTTCAGAGAAATTTATATCTTTTTGCTATGCGAGTAATAACTAAACACTAATTTTTCAGGAAAAAATAAATAGTTCTAAGCATCCTTTCTCTTTTTACAACAAACTACATCATACGAATTTGAATTTTCTTTGACTTGATTAATTTTTTGTTGTGTGCTTTATAAAATAAATAATAAATACTTTCAATTAATGTTACACAATTTATGCTTTAATCAATAAATTTGACTTTGTATATTCTAGAAAAATAAAGTAAAAATATGTCTCCTTGTTTGTTTAAAAGTGTAGGTATTATAAAGAAAAATATCTGCGGTTCAAATAAATAAATTTTTAATATACATATTTTTTTCTCATTTTTTTAACCTATTTTCGAAATATTTGTTCGAGAAAAAAATTACCTTTACAAAGATAATTCTTATAAATGCAATACTATTATAATGTTAAAATTTCATAAATGTAGTCAGTATGCAAAGCTTAAAAATTTAAAAGACTAAAAAAAATTTATCTATTTCACGAAAATATTAACACGTCGTTTTAAAACTGTATCATTTATAAGAAATTTAATATTTACCTGCATTACTTGGATTTCCTAGAACTTAAAACAAAAACTGTAAAATGACACACAACAAATCTTCATATTAGCTGAAAACTTATTTTGAAATTAAATAAAAATTTATTTTGTTTAGAATTTTCTAAAAGAAGAAAATGATATCATTTTATTTATTTTACTAAATTGAAAGGTTCACTATATTTTATTTAATAACCCATTCAAAAGCTAAATGTGAATGTATTATGATCCAATAAACGAATTGATAAATTGATGAAAGATAATAATAATTAACAGATAAAACTTAAATATGTTTCTTATTTCTCTTAATAAATATAAATCATAACTGATTATACGCAACTAAGAATTTTTAAGGCATAACTTTATATCTTTCAGTATGGTTTCTTTCTTTTTAAAATCTTATTTAAAAAAAAAAAGTCTCATGGCCATTAATTATAATTCCTTAAAAATACGGGTTAATTTCCTCACAACATTCAGTAAAAATATAAATGTTTTTTACACAAAACTTTTTTTTACAAGCATAAACACAAGAGAGGAGAAATATCTTCTCTCTCCCCTCGTACAGATAATGCATCAAACAAATTAAATCAGGATCTTTTTTTTTAAAAAAAATAAAATATAATTTATTTGTGCCATCGAAAATTAGTAGATGCACTGCAAGTTTTTATTCTGTTGTAAAAGAAAAAATATTATTCACGAATATATTCACAAAATAACATTCAAGATAAATAAATGTCTTATTTTTATTTTAATTTAAAAATCAAAATAGTTTAGTATCTGGAACAAAAGATTGTTTGTAAACAATGATGAATTTTATAAAATTATATAGGATAAATAAAATTCAAGGAAAGTAATTCATATTTTATAAATGTAACTCGTTAAAAGTGTTTCCAGACGTAATAAAAGATCAGATATACAGGGAACGAAAACAGATGTGTGTGTTTCCCTTAATCAGTTATCTGTAATCATTTGTTGTGAATTACATTTACCATCTATGATTCAAATTTTCAAAAATTATCCACTATTGCATCTCATTTCTACCATCAAGGAAATAATTTTAAAAATAATACGGAGAAATTTTGTAATTAAAAAATATTAGTTTTATTAATATTTTAGAAAGCGATATTAAATAGTCTGAAGCAAAAATAATAAAATGTGAGTGTTGTTCTCCCCCCCCCCCCAAGTTGCTACATTATGCGATTTTGCTGAAGATAGAATCAGAAGAAAATGTTGAATTACATGAATTATATTTAATTTTTCAATAAATTGACAGAAATCAAAATTAATTTGTGTGCAATGAACAGCTTTCCTTACCTTCTATATACAATTGATCTCCCTTTTAAAAACAAAAAGTTAGGTAGTTTCGAATAATATCGATTTAATAATATTAAATACAAAAAGTTTATGAAAAAAAAATCCCTTATCTAAATTTTTTTTTACGAAATTCTTTTTGATTTTACAAATTGAATGATATTTTTAATTACTTTGTGAATTCTGCAGAAAATATGCACGTCAAAGTGATTAAAAAGTTGTTTTATGTTTTTCATTCATGATTTAAAGAATTACATCTATTAATTACGAGCTATTCATTTTTCGTGATTTTAAAACATGCAACAATTATTAATTTAACAAAACACCTCTTAAACTTTTTTAAAAAAACGTATATGAGTGAAACCTGGAATACATTTTCGGTTCACTTGCAATATAGTTGAATCTTAATTTGTAAATTTAAAAAATAGCTTTCCATTTTTTTTTATAACAAACTAACATGAACATGGCGATGTCATTTCAAAATTTTAAACACATTAAAGTTGTTCTATATAATTGATTGAAAAGCTCAATATATACTATAACACAAGGGATAAATAAAATAAGAATACATGTAAGAAATGACTTTATAGTAGTTTTACTCACTGAATCCCTTTTTTTACAGTAGCCCAACGGTCATGATAATACTGACATCACTGACAGAATTTACTGTTTCTAAGATACATTCCGAGTAGTTTTTTTCCAAGATAAAATTTTAAAATAATTCGGCAAAAAACATGAGAAAAATCTCAGAGTTGTTCTCACAAGCGAGTGGCCAGTGCTACTAAAACCATGTCTCACGCTTTCGATTTTTCTTCGCAAACGAGCGGGAAAGTAGCCGTTCCACGCAAGACGAATTGGAATTTCACCGAGTGCGCGCGCAAGCTTCATTTCCAAGCCCATGAGAGTAGACGCTAGGTGGCACTGTACACGCACGGCGGGAAAAGATACGGAGGAGGATACCGGTCAAGAGATGCACATTTTTAAAGCATCAGTGGAGAAATCAACTTTTTTCGAATGGTAGCACATATCAGATTTTAAGGCGTTGGAAAATTAGTACTGTAGTAAAATAGCAAAAACTGACTTGAATGCAAGAAAATGAGAGAAAAATATTTCGAAAATAATAGTGGAATAATATATTTATTAATTGTATATAAAAAAAAGGTTGTTAAATTTTGTTAAACATGTGTCTCTCTCTCTCTCTCTCTTATGCATTTGTATATACAATTGTCTTTATATTTATAAAATAGCATAACATTTTCGTTAAAAGGCGTTATAAATATAAAATCTTCAATAAGAAATAAATAAATTTTAAGGGAAAAATAAAATGAAGTTTTTGGAAGGGGGGAGTAATAATAAAATTGTGTTTTGAAAATTTAACACAGATTTTTTGGGATCTTTAACACATATTTTTTTTTTCCTTCGAACTTTAAAAATAAATTATTCATTTCAAATTCTGAAAGAAAAAAAAAATCTCAATTTTTTCTTTAATTTAATAGAAAAATATCTTACTTATTATACATTAAGGATATTTTGAATATTCCTTTCCCTGTATTTTTAAATAATTATTAGATTAGTGATATAAAAACAGTGTTTTTTCATTTGTAGAATAATAAAGGGGGAGGGGATTCAATAGAGTAGCATAAATTAATAACTCCGAAAATTATTATTACAAATAACATTACAAAAATGAAGTGATTTTTTAAAACATTAAATCAAAACATTTATTAGAATCCAATACCAGATAGGAAAAATATTACTGCACAAGATGAGTTGTTCGAAAAAATTCTATAAAGTTATTTTATAGTAGAATATTTGCACCACACAAAACTGCTATAAAAATATTTAGCCATATTATTACACTTCAATTTAAAAGACTTATTTCCCCAATGTATTGCATTTACATATTGACAATAAAGTTGCTATTGAATGCTAAATAAGAAGAAAAAGATACATGACCACAAATCTAAGAGTGAAAAAAAAGTATTAAAAGAAATAAAAGATAAAATTTTAAAAAATGTGCGCAATTATATGTGAATTAGTTTTTCCAAAGATTTTCTCCCTATTATGACTATAGTTATCTATAATAGCTCTGTCATTACACGACTAAATAAATCCATAGGCACATATTCTCTCGTTGAATAAATTTGCGGTCCAATTCGCAGGCGTTCAAGTCGACTTAGTCGAAGTTGTAGTTCATTGCCTTTGCAGAACAACAAAAAGTAAATTTCTCCAGACTTTCACATTGAATAAAACAAACAAGCAAAAGAAGGGGAAAAGTGTTTCCTTTCTTCTTTTTTAAATACGCACGTGATTCGTTTTGATACGCTAAACGCCTATTGTTCTTCGCACTAGGGGAAATTGTGAATGGCCTCATTGTCCAGGGGGGAAGGCAGGGTGCATGTTCACGACTGAACGATTTCGATTAAATTTCTCGCTACGACGTCTTCAGCAGACACGTGCTCCGTGAAGAGTTTCAATGCAAATGTCCTCCCCCGTTTGTTTGTTTGCCTTGTTTTTAAAAGAATCATAAATCTCTTTTTAAAAAGCGTCCCTCACTCTCTTCTTTTTTGGTTTCTCGAGAGTCGTAAAAAAGGCTTTGGCTGGGTGAAGCCGTTTAAAAGAGTATATGCTTGTGAAGCTTTTTTTCTTCTTCACCGTTTGGGCTAGACTTGATGAGATGGTGTAGGAAGAAATGTTCCTTAATATCCCGCCCGTCTCTTTACAGAAACAGTTGGAGATGGGTTAGAGAATAAGTTTAAAGGCAATGAAATAAGAATTTACATTTTTCAAAATTTTATGAATGACTTCAAGTTTGTTTTTTTAAGTAATGTGCGCCACAAACACATATATATCTTTTTGCATTTTGAAATGGTTTTTTTGTACCCTTACTTTTAGGTGAGTATATTTCTCTTCTTAAAATAATATTTAGGTTTCATATTTTTAGAATTTATTTGTAGTCTTAGAGACAAATTTTTTCAGACACTATTTTTACTTCTTAGGACCACTCTCCCCCCAAAGCCCTTAATTTTTTCATGGTTGATTATAATCCTATGTATACAGTACGTAAATTTTATTAAGTATTTGTTTTTAATAATTAATTTTATTAACTAATGCTAATTATTCATTCAATAATTAATATTTTACTGTTTTTGAGCCAGGAAATTAACAAAATCAAAAGAATAGGTAAGGTGGCGTATTGGAGCATGATACGAGAATAGTGGACTTTTGACCCTGGACCCCCACCCCCTTGAAAAATTCCTGTGTGAGCTACTGATTATTATGGTCATTCAACTATGACCAATATTGTCTTGTTATACTTTTTCATACTGTTTAACTTTAGGTAAGATTATATAAATATATATATAACTAGAGGAGAGCAAGGTATCCTTTGAAAATATTGATTCGTTATTCAATGTTGCAAAATGAAGTAAGATATTTTACTTTCCAATTGTTATTGAAAATTGGGCCAATTTTATTAATTCAATTAACCCAAATTCAAATAACCAAAGAAATGAAGAAAATATTCTTCAAATAAAAAATATATGACAAAGTAAGGTAAAAAAAAATGTTCCTTATTCCTAGAAACTAACTCGTACAGATGAATCATCACAAATATCAAGGGGGGGGGAGAAAAATTTATGATTTTTGAGTTATTAGCATTTTTTTCCTTTTTTTTTTCTTTTCTCCCCCATGTAGATATTTTGTTTTAAAATATGTTAAGGTGATATTCTCACGCATGTACTATAAAATATATCATATTTATCTGTTTTATCCCAGTTAATACAAGAGTCATTTTCGAACAAAAAGATAGAGAAAATATTATAAATTATTATAAAGTACAGAAAAATAAAATAAAATGCCTTCAGCAGGATTATTCCGCATTGATAAAAAAAACTAACGCAATTTTAAAATATAAGAATATTATTCAGTTCCCTTTAACCGTAAACACTTGTAATATAACTCATTAAGAGTTTATTAACGTTGCACTTTGAAACTACACTATTAGGGCAATTGGAGACAGACCTCGTAATTTTCAACTTCAGTCAAGTGATGAAGACGACACCCTAAAAGATATCACACTCTCCAAACTTCCACACTACAATGTCAGGGCTTTGAGTTACGATAAATTTAATGTACATTAGCCCCTCTCTACACGACGGGTCTTCAAAGTGGCACCACGGCTCGACATCACTGGCAATGATTTCGCGAATGTTACCACTTGGCTACCGCAAACACATTAAATTAATCAAAGCAAAGTTTTATGGAAAATTAAAAATAAAATAATAACTGATAATTTCATATTGAAAAAAATTATACTACAAAAACAATTATTAATAAATCTTAACAAATAATGCTATAAATAAACTGATCTTGAGACAAATACTGTCATGTGTTGTGGTAACATTTAAGTTTAATAAATAATTACATTTATTAATTGTTGAGAAATGGTTTTATAAAATTTATTTTATAATTTTTTTCAATGACAATAATTAGATAGTGTATGAGGCAAATTTAGATTTTGAAGGATAAATTTAATAATTTACAAAAGTTTTCGAATATATAGATGCGTAATTAGAAAGTTTAAAAAAAACCACTAACTTTTTTTTTAATAAAATTATCAAAATTAAAAATGGAGGAGTAATGAGGAATTCAAGAGCGTAAAAGAATTCTACAAAAAAATCTTTTGTCAAAGACAACAAAAAAAATCTTTTTTAAAAATATATTCAGAAATCGCAATGAACTCTGAGATTTTCAATTCACAATATCAAGAGGGAAAAAAATGGCTCAATTTATTTATGTACTGTTTAAAGTACTGAAATTGATTTGTCTTACGTCATAATCACTGGCACATCTAATTCTGCTTCATGTAAACAATATATTTTTCATTACAAATTTATCTTCTTCCAAGGATATATTAATTTTGGATTACTCTTAGAATTTTATGCCTAAGGGTGCCAATTAATACAACAACTACTCTCAGATACACACTAAAAGTAGATTAAGGAAATATATCAGTAGTAAGTTGATTCTGACACTAAACGCAGAAGGAATAATCTACTAGCAATTGTCTAAAACGAGACATCTAAGTACGACTTTCATAAATATAGATCAAAAAGAGTCTAGAGACAGCCTAACTGTAAAATTAAACAAATTTTATAGTAAATTTAAATAGATTTTTTAGCCGGAAAACTAAAAAATCTAATCTGATTAAATTCATTATTAGAAATATAGTTTTAATGAGACCGACACACGGTTGAATCGATTGATCATATTTTACGTAGTAATCAGAAGTAACATAACGCTATTGGCGACGAATCTCGAAATTTTGAATTACGGTAATGGGAAGAGGACGACACATGAGCTGATACTTTCGCTCGAAATTTTAACACCAAGCTAATATGTGGACTTTGAGACTCGACGATTTAACGTGCATTAGCCCCTCCTCGCGCAAGTCTTAACCCTTTGTGTTTCATTACCCTTAAAAGTTGGAATTTTAACAAACAAAAAAAAAAGAGGTGAGGGGATATATTTAGCGTGAGAGCGTTCCATGTACCATTTTTATTCTGTGGGTGATAGAGAGCACAGCACCCAGCTTTATTCGATGACTCTACGCCTGTACTTAAAGTACAAAATATTAAAAGTAGTATTGAATAAATAGTTTAGATTATAGCCAACAAAATTGTATCCGGAATTTTTGTTAAGCCATTTCTTAAGAATAAAAGAATTACATGCCAAGTTTGATGCAAATTAAGAGATTCATAAAGACAACAGTTAAGAAAATTTTAAGTTATAGCAAATAATAATAATAAAATCGCGGACTGCGTGATCTATGATCATACAAGATAGTTCAAGGTAAACAGTAAATGTATTTTTATTCGTTTACAGTGGAATTAAACCGTTTGAGAAGCTAATATTTTTTGGTGTATCATACAGTAGAACACTGAAACATAAAGGGTTAGTGGCATCAAGACTCGAACCCTTGGTTCGATAGAAACAACGCCGGTCACGAGTTCATTATCAAGACAACTCGAGTACTGCGCTCTGACTTGCTTTTCCTAGATATTTCATGAAGTAAAATCTACCCATTTTTAATGTTTATTTCTATAAACAGTGTGTTCTCTCTCTCTCTCTCTCTAACCAAACATATGTAAAGTGCCTTCAGAGTAAGTTAAGTACTTCAAATCATTCATTATACTGAATTCAGTTCTTTCTTATGCAAAGACGTAGCCTGATCCATTCTGTTTCCTTAAAAGCATTGACTCTCCATTCTAATAAACAGAAACAAACGCATTCAATTTGCACATCGGGAAGTCATGTGGAAGCCAAGAAACCTAAATAATTGGATAATTAATCCAAATATAGATTCAAACTCCAAGTCAGTACGAGAAGCTTCCAACTGGATCTTATGATTAATCAAATTAATATCTTGACGTCATTAATTTGGAAGACTCTAGATGTGTATTTTCCTCATATGAATCAAAAGAGAACAATTTAATCTGAAGGTAAAGGATTGTTGTAGGGATTAGGCTAGTTAATTTACTGTTGTATTATTAAGAAATATATTAAATACTTCTTTTAATTGGTATTTAGGAGGGGCATGATTTGATAGCAAATGTGAATGATCGCTACAAAAATCTTTTGCATATAAAACCTCTCCATCTTCCCAAAACATGTATAAAGTAAGTTGTCAAAAGTAAACGCAGACGGTGGAAAAAGAGAGAAAAAGCAACACGGATAAAATTTAGAGCGGCGCCGCAAACGTCAGGGATAAGATAAATACGTCATCTTAAAGAGCTGGAGCTAAGATATGTCCCACACTGAAAAGTAATGATGGGCTGAACAGCGGCTAGCACCGCCTATTCAAGTCAAAACGCTGTATTTTATATCAATAATCTCTGAGAAGGACGAGCTGCTTTGTGTCTCAGGTTTTTACTTATTCCCCCGGATACATTTAAAATATTTTAACGTACGTTAGGGGCAGCAAGACTACTCCCGTACACAAGGGAGGGAGGTCCTAGGGTCCGGACCCCCCCCCCTAAAGCCCTTGATTTTTTTCGATTGATTATAATCCTATGCAGTAACGCACACAAAAATTTTTCAAGGTGGAGTCTGTGGTCGAAAGTTCCGAACTCGTATCATACCTCAAGACAACACCTATTGATTCGTCTGATTTTGTTAACAAAAAAACAGTAAAAAATAAATTACTGAATTAATAATTAGCATTAATTAATAAAATAAATTGTTAATTACAAGTTCTTTTAAAAATTTTACGTTATATATAAATAGGATTATCTTCAATCGAAAAAAACTCAAGGGCTTTGGGGGGTGTCCGGACCCCCTTGTGTGCGCCACTGATCCTATGTATATAGTACATAAAATTCAATAAAGTATTTGTTAATAATAATTAATTTCATTAATTAATACGAATTATTTATCTAACAATTTTTTACTATTTTTGCTCGCGAAAATCGACAAAATCAAAACAATATGTTGGGTGGCGTATTGGAGCATGAAACGAGAATGGTGGACTTCCGATCCTGGACCCCCCCCCCTTGAAAAATTCTTCTGTGCGCCACTGGTTAGGGTCATAAGCTTTAGACAGAAAAATTACTTCCCTAATTGTGGTTTGAAACAATCTAAACTCATAACACAAATATAGAATTCTTTCTAATAATGTAATATTTAAAAAATATTTCATGCCAAGCAAACAATTTTGAGGACTATTTGAATGGACATAGCAAAAAATATTGATAAGGAAAGTTGCATGTATTCCGATTATATTATTAAAATTCGAGAAGTAAAATTATACGAGGTTTTATCCACTATCACTAAGAATACTAATGTAAGTAAGAAAAGACATGGAAAACAATTTATTCAAAATTTAGCCGTAAAAGCTTATTTTCAATAGTTTGCTAGCTTCATTTATGTGTGTGTGTAAGCTATTGCTTTACAAATTTAAGTTTAAGTAAAAAAACTTCAGCATGAAATCTTGAATACACGGGAATATTTTCATACAGGAGATTTGAAAATTTATCACTATTTACTTTTTTTTAAAAAGTTCTTGGCACAAGAGAAATTACTTTTAAAAAATCCATATTCGTGTAATTTTTGTTTGAAAAAAAATAATTTATGCTTTATTATAACTATATATTTATTTTATAAATCAACATATTAAATTTTTTAATACTCTTATGAATGTTCATTCATTGTAGTGAATTGCTATGTTTCTTAATCAAATCTTAATTGTGCTTATGAATTTTTTGAACTTGTATAAATAAATATTCAAGCTTTTTAAGTATTTGTTCATTAAGGTTAAGACAATAATAGTAAAAGTAATTTATCTTTTACTTTTAGATTGTATTATTAAGTTGATTTCGAAAGTAAAAAAAGTTTAACGAGCCATTATTTTACAGTTTTAAACAATTAAGAGTTTTTGAAATTTTTAAAAATTATTTTAAGTGATTTATTTTTTTTAGATTATGAGATACAAAAGTTAGTATGGATTTGAAAATCTGTTTCCTTGTTGATTTTTAATAATTTTTCATAGCTAAAAAAAAAGTTTTTATAAATAGTAACTTTAGCATTTTTTTAAAAAAATAACTAGAGATCTCAGACCTAAATCCATACTAACTTTTATAGAACTTATATATAAAAGTATCCACAAAAAGTCCCAAGACTCTATTGAACAGGGGGGAAAAGCCTTATGGAATAGAAAACATATCTTCAAAATGAAAAGACGGAGAAAAACGCATTGAGACTTTGTAAGGGCACGAAACAAAATTATTAATACCCGAAAAGTTCTAATTTTTATGCGTTACTTTCCAACTTGTGTTATACATTAAAACACTACTTTAATTAAATATATGACAGAAAATATATTTTTTAATTCAAAAATTTAATTCAATTTACGATGACAGATTATTAACTTAAAAACACAATATTTTCACCAAAGTTTTGAAACACATAAAATATTTCATTTTTTTTTTTTTTCAGTTTTAAAAAGGTTTAGTTTAACAAGTTTGAATTTTTCTTTTGCTCAACTTTAAAATACTATAATATAGTACTTTAATGTAGTTTGGTTCATCATGGAAATATCCAGTTTTATCTGCAATACTTGCACTCAGAATACTTGTTTTTCTGAAGTCTAATTGTAGTATAAGTTGAGGGCTAGCTTTTAGGTACATCATTTTCAGTAGTATTCCACCTCTTCCAAATATTGTTTCTCATAGCAACATGAGAAAATTTTGGCAGTGGCATTTTCTCAACAGGAAAAAATTATAACAAGGCTTCTAAGTTATATTAACTATTTTTTAAAACAAAAATCGACCTTGAAATCAATCTTAATAAAGCAACTATGAGAACTCAAAACATAACCAAGCAGAGATAATTTTAGTAATGAAAATTGAAATTAATAACCATTTCACAATAAAAGAGTTGATTGTGCTCACACAAAAATATTTTTAATTAATTCATTTAAGACAGGAAAAATGCTTTAAAATGAAACCGAAGCTAAAAACTAAGCTCAGAAAACTTCAAATATCTTAAAAATTAATTAGTTGTCAGATCTGAAATTTGGGGGGGGGGGCAGCTTCCCAATTATATAGGCCACAAGAAACATGAAAAAAAAAATACGATATTTTTGTAGGGTAATGTATAGAAAACCCAGTGGCTGAGTGGTAGTGCATCGCGCTTCTACGCCACAGGTCCGGGGTTTCTAATCCCGGGCTAGGCAAGGTCAACTCAGCCTCTTCATCCCTTCAGTGAGTCGATAAATGAGTACCAAGCTTGCTTGGGAACTTAACACTGGGGGTTTCGCGTCAGACTGATCATTTGATCGAAACATCAGCACGTGCACCCCAGCGCCTAAAGTCACGTAAACTGAGATAGGCACAGTAGGCTTTGATCCTCATGGGCTGTGGCGCCACTGAGTTCAGTTCAGGGTTATGTATAGCCTTAAGGACCGGTTATTTTTAAAAAGATCAGATTTTAAGAATTTAGGACTATACATAAATTACATGCATAACAAAGGGTTCTGAAATCCTAAACAAATATTTAATCTACAATTTCATATAATCTAAAATATATTTTAAAAATTAATATTTTCACGGCTTTTAAGAATTTGTGAAAATTTTTGATTTCTACAAATTGTAAAAACGCTATGTAAGAAACTTCAACAAAATATATTAAGGAAATTATGCGGCAAGACGAACCGACATACATATTTTAACAAATGCACAATGTTTAACTATGACTAATAAGTTTTTTTTTTTTTAATTAGAGATGTTAGAAATATAAATTGAAAGATAATATATGCATGCATAAGTGGAAAATTAATCAAATTCTATTCAGTGAATTTCTTCAACAGGCGAATTTAAATTGTTCTTTGAAAATATCTACTACAAAATCTTTCTTCCATCACTGGTATTTAAAAATACGAATCAGATACTTTCAATGCCTTCGAGGGTTCTCCAGAAACTTTATTTCCTTTTAGCTTTCTTAAAATAAAGTAAAAAAAAAAAGTTATAAAAGAGTAAGAATCTCGTTTCGCAACTGCAGGCTAAATCCAACACGTAAACCGTTTCGAAAACTCCAGGGAGATTTATCCGACGGGAATTCCGAAGGATTAAACAAGTTTAAAGGGTTCAAACCATCAGTCGTATACTTTAGTTCGTATTTTTCTTAAAAGCCATTTGTGATTCCAAAAGAAGTTTCCTTTAAAAAAGATCCAAATTTTAGGGAAAGCCAAATGTTAAGAATTTTATTTACGCTACCAAATAAGCAAAAATGTATAGATGTGGGAGTATTTTTAGAAACATTTAAGCACCTTAAATAAATAAGAATTTAATTAATAAAAATAAATCTCTGATTATAAAGAAACATTCCATGTTTTTATTCGATACAAAATTTAACTAATTACATTAACACAAGAAGAATACGCGTATTCCCTCTTTCCTGAAAAGGCATATGCCAAACATTTATTATCATCAGCTATCACTGAAAAATCTAAGTTAAATACTTAACATAATTACAAATCCAAAATATGTAATAAGTCTTAATTTCATGACCCTTTTCTCAACCTATGAAGAGTATTCAGTAGCTAATAAGAATTGAATTTTTGTATGCTCTATTTTTCTTTACGAGAAAACTTATTAAAATGTACGTATTTAAAAAAGAATATTTTTTTAAAGCTTTGAATCATCACAACAGTTAGTGTATGAGTACCTACTATTTTCTCTTATAGAAGATGCTTTACTAATAAATGTCAGGCAATCAAGAAAGTCCTGTCATCTTTGATCTGGTGATAGGAGGTAGTAGGTACTTGTGTATTTTTGCATAAAATTATTTTATCCACGAAGATATTTACCCTCACACTGAGTAAATCTTTCCCTGCGAGAAAACTTATAGATTCAACTTTTAAAAACTCGTTTATTGTTATACTCAAAAAACATCAACATCTTTTTTTTTCATTTCTTCATTATTAAACTGTTAATTGACTAAAGATAAAAATAAATGATAATCCAAAAGAGATAGGTATGGCTAGAGAATACAAAGGATGGGGAAGATTTTCAACCCTAATGTTTAATTTTGTTCTGGTCTCTAACGAAGCGTGTTACCATGCGTTACTAATTTATTTAACTTCCAACTCTTTTCTATTTTTTTCAATCCCTAATATTAGTTCACACTCTCCCTATATATATTTATACACCTTGTTGTTCAAAGTTTCTATCATTAATAAAATGCTTTTTATTCTTCCACTCAAGTTCAAATACATTTTTTTAAACTTGTAGTGGATAATACTTGATGCTATTACAGTTTTTTCAAATATTAATTCATTAATTAAATTTAATTAGTAAATTTAATGAAGTAATTTTAGTTTTATGTGGGAGAAAAAATTCCTTTTACATAAGATATTTAGCGGGATATAAATTTATGAATAAATACCGTCAGTGGTGAAGCGTGTAGATCGCTGGAAGAAAATTTCTTTTTCAGATTCTTTTTTTATTCTGGGTTATGGTCTGAGTCAAGGAGGGAATCAAACTGAAAATGAAGCATGTTAAAGAAAAAAATTTTGTCACTTAATATTGTGATTCTGTCATATGTAAATACATATTTATATTAATTTTAATTAAATTTTATTTAATTATTTGTATTTAATAGAAACATGGATATTTTAATAGGAACAATTTCTAATTTCAAAATTAGGATGCGATGGTGATGTCGTATCCATGACGGAATTAAATCAAACAGTACCATGGGCACAGATGACTGTTCTGGCAATATGTTTAATAATATCCACATAGAGGTTTGTATTAGGATGCAATACCTAAAGTATAATAAACATCTTTTTTCTACCAAAGCTCCAAATATTATTGCAAATTCTCCAAAATCCAATAAAAATTTACACTCTATTCGCTTGATTTCCCCCATCCCCATTACTATCTCAACACATTTCACTTTGCGTGAGAATAAATACTTTCGTCGTTTCTTTTCCTCTCTCCACTAGTCCACATTTATATATAAAAATATAACAACAGCAATTAAAACATCGGGTACTTTTTTCTGTAACACACCACTATCGAAAATATCCTTTTCCCTACTGGATCTAATCTTAGTTTTACGGCCGTTTTTAGTATTTTCATTTTGGGCGGCCATTAGGATGACACTTAGTGGTTCCTTTCGGGCCATGCGTTGCGTGAGGGGCGCCGTTAGGGGTTTGACCAATGAACGATTCTGAGAGAGGGGCCTCGTTTTTCGAAGTGGGGGAATGGACAGAATAACGACCTCTAGGAAAGAGAAGTGCTCCCTTCTTCTGGAGGCCCAGTGCCGTTCAGCCAATAACACAGAGGTGTAAAATGAGACGAGTCAAAGGCATTGGTCAGAATAAAAGTAGTAAAATTGGGACTATTCATCAAGTGAAAAACTCATGAATACGCCCAACCCAAAGTACTTATAAAACCAATAACAATATCCTTTTATCACGAATGAAAGTTGTTATAGTTTTCCCCATTTCAAAGTCACTTTTTGAATGAGGTGTGCTAGTCTTCCCCACTTCCAAATGAGATAATATGATAATGTTAAATATTAAGGTACTTGAAAGAATAAGGCCAAAATAATGCCTCCCATTTCATTAGAGTACATAAATTGAAACTGATAAATACATTTATAAAGAATTTCATTTAAATAAATTTATAAAGAAAATTTTAAAATATTTATAAATTTTATTTTCTGCCAGATTATAATGACTAATGAGCAATCCCCAGATTTTGAACAAATGTTTTGGTAAAGAAGCAATATTTTTTAAAGCCCTGGTGTCTACTATGCGCATTTCATATTTCCGAAAAAAAATTCACTAGCATATAAAATAATTATCTTGAGTGTATTAAGATACCAGCAGTATGTATGAAATCTTTCGATTCTTGGTTGTATCAACAAAGAAAACCTCATTTAATTAATATCCAGATAATAAAAAATGAATAAAATTGTTTTTACTTTTATGGATAAAATTTATAAAATAAAATTAACAAACTTTAAATGAATTAATTCGATAAATCTAGTACAACACGTACATTTTGTAACATTTCCCATTATTTACAAAAACCCTATTTTCTTAAAGATTAATAAGAAAAGATTTTCGATTCAAAACAATCTTCCTAGAACATATATAAAAATTCCCACAAAATAATTCATGTGTAACAGCTTAATGTACCTTTTAAAGATTAAATACTTTAAAGTACATTTTAATAATTTTAAACTTTACTCGAATCAAATGTGTCTTTTATCTTTTAGTCTTAAGAAAGTATATTTGTTCAAATTCAATATACAACAAAAACTTCGAATTACACTCAGTGCAAGCTTATGGAATGATGTTTATGCTCAAAAACAGAAAAATAAAAATCCTTATGGTATTACTTCATATTTTAAAAATTTTAAAAAAAATGACTATACATATTTATTTGGTTGTAATTGTGGAAGTACATTGTGCAACACAGAGCAAATGTATGGAAAAATAAACGTTTATCATTAATAAATATAGCACAGCATATAACTTCGATTTCTCTTTAAATTAATAAATACACTTGGAGAAAAATATAGAATATGTACATCTATGTAAAAAAAAAAATCTGCGATAATATTCGAAGAACGCTTAAACAGGACAATTTGAAAAACCATAGCAGTAAAGATATGATTGCAAGACATAAGAAATATTTTCTTATTGAAATTACTGCAAAACCCCTCTTTGAAAACAAATTTAATTTGATTACCTAAATCACTTTACACTTTCCTTAATACTGTCTTCTATATTCTTAAGTTTATAAACTCATCTTAATATTTTTTTTTTCCTAATGGTATTACTTTTTTATACCATACAATTTTTTTATTATTATGAGAGAAAATTATCTACGATACTAAAGGAACGGTTTTGAAAAATAAAGTTAAACTTTTATCTCAATTATACACCTCATTCCAAAATTAAGATTTACAAGATATACTCGTATTATAAGTATTTAACACAAAGCAAATTTTTTTTAACGAATTAAAGGCAACGAGGAGTTTTAGCTTTAAATTTTGGATAATGGTATAATACAGAAAATATAAGAAATGAGATATTTCAAAGAGTTTATTTCATACATTTAAGTTGAAGCTAAAATTTTTCGTTATTGAAAAATTTAAGGATGTCAGTTTCAATTTTTTAAATACATGTTTAACTACATTACGTGTGACATTATTCGCTTGGACATTATGAATGAATATTTGATGAATATTTTCAAATGTAATGCACTACAAATATGTGTATGTACCAAAATATTTATTCTTAGAGAATATATAATATATTCAAAATATTTAACATTACACAACCACCGATTAAATATAAATTTACACAAGATGGGCAAGCGTATAAAATTTTTGTAAATTTCGCTAAGTTTGAAATATTTAAGGAAATGAAAACAGATATTTTAATTCTGTAACAAATAGGAAAATAGGTATAATTTAAGTATACTTTACTATATAGATAAAGTAAAATTCCGGTATCATTTGAAATTTCACACACACATACAAAGAACACTACTTAACTTAAAGACTATTCTGATCAGAAATTAATGTACCCAAATTACTATTCTAGAATAATGCGAAAAATAAGTTTTTAAAAAATACACGCACAAGCCCACACACACACCAAATATATTTATATAACTTTTAATAATCTCTACTGGAGAGAGACAAAAATGACTTCAACATCAAAGATAAAAGACAGGTTTTGAAAACCTATAAGTAGGGATGCTGCAGGGGGTAAAACCCACTTTGACATAAATTTTTATACACCAATTCTATACTAACCAACCTTCCCCCTTTTTATTTATAATACTGAGCGAAATCATATTAAAAACAATGGATAGAAGTTCTAAATCCATTGTAAGAAAAAGGTACACACAAAAACGTTTAGTTCACGATGAATCAGTGAACAATAAGCAAATTACTGCCAGATTCAGGATCCAAATACTGATATACAGTGAAAATCGTTTAACATAAAACTGAAGGGACTGAAACATTTTTTCGTGATAAAAGATATTGAAAAAAAAAACCATATATTCCATAAAATTAAATTGTTAGAGTACATTTTATTTATATGGATATGCCTACATGAATGTATTTAATAAAGACTGTTCAAACATTTACGTAATTTGCTTTCTTTTTCTGATTATTGTTGATTAAGTAGAGCTGTGTGTGTAATATCAAATTGTTTACAGATTTCCATTTTCGTCTTCTGTTTTTGATCAGCAGCCTTAAGAAGCTCTATCTTCATTTTAAGCGAAATAACAGTTTGCTTTTCCTTTGTGCTCTTTGCAACTGTGCTCGCAAGAAAATTCTTCTAAGACAGAAAAAATATTCCGAATTAAACTCACTGGTTTTTACTCACACTGACAAAACCAAATGATGAGAGATTAGATGTTTTTGTTTGATAGAGAGTGTGAAACTAGCTTAGATGAGTTGTCTTGAAACTTTTTCAACTTCACGGAACCCCTAGAACTTGAAGGTGCTTTCGTGGAACCCCTAAAACTAGAAAGTGTTTTCGTGAAGCCCCATTTCGTTCACAAATGTAAAAAAAAAGTGCATTCCCCATTAAAAAACTATTTAGTTTTGCAAGACATTGTGCTAACTAACGAGTATTAAATTATCTCGTGGAACCCGAGATGATAAACAATAGAATATTCACAATCTAGTAGGAAGTCATAAAGGAAAAAAAAACTTTTAATATTCTTTTATTATATTATAATAAAAGTTTAAAAAGTGTTTCAAAAAATAAAGTAATTATATATAAATAAAAATTTCAGTTTTAATAAATAGGAGAGATAAGCTTTAGATACTTATAACTATGCAAACTTCATGGAGAACGTGAATCCATTTTGCATACATATTTATTTCTTTTCGATTTTTTT
>BMAO01007314.1:0-84784 GCA_019973975.1 Trichonephila clavata
CAGCGTAAGCTAAAAATCTAAACAAAATCCTTTTGCCAAAGCAAAATAAAACTAGAATTCAGTTATAGAAAGAATAATTTTTTTAAAATTATTTATTCGAAAACAATAGTAATTTCCTCTCAAATAATAAAAAATGGTTAAATTAAGCAATAAATAACAAAAATTATAGTAAAAATAACTTGCATTCTTCCAAGAAAAAAAGCATAAAATACAAATGTTCGTAAGCTGAGATAGGCGCGACATCACATGACGTCTATTGCCAGAGCTATAGAAAATTGCTTAAAAATTTTATTTAAATAAATCTAAAACAAATTTCAAAAAATATTTTTATAGATTTTACTATAGAAAGAGAGAGACTACATATATTTTTTTTAGTTTTCTAATACGTAGAATATTTGAATCGCTAAAATCAAAATTCTGTGATTCGAAAATTAATCATTTTACCATAAAAGAATTTGCAAGTTCTAAATTTTCAAGCTGAGAAACTTAATTTGTTGAGAAAGGGAAGGAAATATTCATTAAGATTATACAATGAATAATTTATAAATTTAAGCAGTTTTAATTATCTATAGTTAAAAATGGATTCCAGAATATTTTTTTTAATCAGACATATCCGACTTTCAGACTAAGGACGGCTGTAAAAATGTGACCTAACAAAAAATCATTAGAATTCAAATCTTACAAAATTATAATTAAAAATATGGAATTCTTACAAATTATCCAGCCCAGACAGAGGAAAAGGTCAATTTTGTGCGTGCGTTTGAGTCAATCAGGAGAATAAAACAGTGAATATGCTAATAATATTTTTAGTTACCAAAACTTTATAAAAAGCAAGTATTTTGGTTAACTAGAGGACATTTAAATATAAATCTGCTTTTAGGCAAATTGTTTTTTACATAATTTGAAAATGGCACCACTGAGAGAAAATTATAGTGGAGTTTTTGTAGTATCTATATTGAAAGAAAAAAAAACTACGTTTCGAATAACCAACTTATTTCTTTTTTCATTTCAGGATAGCTTCCTAGGTATCTCAAAGAATACAGATCCAAAGAAGGAAAAACGATACAAGAAGATTTTTCAACAAAATGTGGGCAGGTGGTGTTTTTTTTTTAATTATGTAAATCTAATGCGATCTACTATTCCAATAATGATTAAAATGATTTCGAAAAAAAGCGCTGAAGATTTTAAATGTTTCTCTATAGTGATATAGATGAAGGTGCAAATGGTATGTTTTAACTCGGGTGAAGTGGCAATTTTTAATTGAAGAAATAGCTTCTAAGTTCTATTTAAAATACTCAATCACTAAATCGAGAAATCTGTATATAAAAGAAAGTGAAAATATTACTTTAAAGAAATTTTATTCTCAATTGTAACCAATACATCTGTATATTTTTCTGATATTGATTCAGTGAGATATGTACAGTGGAGGACAAAAATGAAGAGTTGTGTTATTTCTTTTTTTAAGTTACATATAGACCCTGCAAAGTGTGAACATTTCGATGAATGAGGTTATATATTCTGTTGTATGAAATTAAGGGTAGCCTAAGGATATTGGTAGAGAACTCGAAGCCAACGTGTCTTGAGTTCGAGCCCTGCGACATTGAAAACGTGCCGTAGAGAAGGCTGATGCACGTTACGTGTCGTGGCTCAAAATCCTCATTGGTGACGTGGTATGAAAGCTTGCAGAAGGAGCTGCCATTTAAATGTTATTCTCGTCACTTGACTGTAATTCAAAACTACGACGTGAATCACCAAGTAGCCTCGTGTTGCTTTATGGAGAGATGTCAATAAACGCTCACTCACATGTGAAATTAAGAAAATTTATTATTTCTGCTCGCTTCGGTCATGCAATTGCAGATGTAAGTGATTTATGGTAATCACCTCGAAATATATCTCATATAACGGTAAGTTCTCGTTAAAAAGGGAAAAGGAAGGAGTGAAAAGTTAAAATGCTGAATTTTTCGATGTTTCTTCCTGGTATCATTTAAATCAGCGGTTCTTAAATTTTCAATCGCCCCTTTACCACTTTATGTATCAACCTGACGTCGCGGACCCCCAAGATTTTGAATACTCTCCCTGACTCTTGAACATGGCCGCAATGAATCAAATTCCTACTTTTTTTCACAAATGTTTTTGCAATGTTTTGAAAATATTACGCTGTAATAATGGTTATGTAGTTACAAACGGTAAGAAAAAAATGATTTAATGTTCTTGATCGAAAAAAATATAGGTTTCATTTCATTAGGGGCCATTTAGGGATCCAGTTTATTATAGATACCTTTCAATTTTTCCATGAAGCCTTTTAGAGTCTGTACAAGAGGAAAATCTTAACATTAAACGAGAGACCTTCGCGGACCCCTTAGAAAGACGCTGCAGACCTCTAAGGGTCCACAGACCGTAGTTTGAGAACCACTTATTTGGATGATTTCAATAGTGGAAAATAATCAGAAATTTATAGAAATGTGCCAAATGATAAATGTTGTCAATGAATTTCCTATCGCTCACAGTACCATTTTTAGAGTGTGAGCAGCATTTTAAATGGGGGAACACAAAGAAGAGAATGCCTTAACTGTGCGACAATCTTCAACAAATCAGTATATTGTTATTTAGCACAAAGAAACAGATACAACACAGTTGGTCTACTGACAAATCATTTCGTTGCTGCTACAGGAACTCAAATATTCCGGAAAACAGCCTCGAGACAGTTTCAAAAATATAGATTATACGCTTGAAGATCTATTGTGTGCTTCCCGAGCGCTAGACATCCCCATATTTTTGTTTATTCCTAATGGGCTGCAGACTGGTGTTTTACCTTGGCAGACCTAGTACATTCCCCGGAAGCTGGTATCTCTTTTTAATGCGGTACCATATAGGAGGATACCAATCCTCGCAAGTAATTTTGATGCCCAGTTTCTTCCCCAGAGGGAGGCACCTGAGCTCTGACGATGTGAACCTGTACTAGGATTTTATTTTGCAGAGAACACCCACGCCAAACAGACACACTATGGATCTTTTATATGCCGTATAATCATATGACATGGCCGCTGTAGATTTTATGCAAGACGTCCCCATATCTCTTGATTGCAATGGTGTTGTCAGCATCACAATGGGACTGATGACGACTGGTCCTCCGAGCTTTTCACGGATTAAAGTAGATACAATCCATCGTATAATTGTAGGGATAATATAATATGGCGTGAATTTGACAATGCTTATTATCGTGAAAATATTCTAGACTTGTAAAGAGAGCGGATCCTTTTGTGGGCAGGCACGGTTTATGTATGCACAGACTTCAGAGTGCTTGACAAAATTTCTTAATCAACTGATTATATTGAGTACATTCTACATCCCCATGTTCGACTATCCTGTAGATCTGTTGGTAAAAATGTTCATTTTATGGATGATAATACAACTTGTCATTGTGTAGCGATATCATCTATATAAGCCAGTAACAACCTCCGCCTCCACACCATAGTGATCCTTTTGGTGTAATGGTTAAGTTACTCGATTTCGGATACAAAGGTCCCGGGTTCTATCCTCCGAATAAGCGCGCCACTTCATTGGTGACCCTGGCTACGCTAAGAAACCTTCTGAACTGCCGTGGCGCCATCTATTCACAAACGAGAATCCAATAACTCGTCAAAATCACTTGACGCAGCCAACAAAGTCGTCTAAATCACCTGACGCAACTCTTCCAACTAACTACTCGCATGATATCGTTCGTTCGTCTAACCACCAACTCACTGGTTGGGGAGTGTGTAGCGATAACATATATATAAGCCAGTAACAACCTCCGTACCATGACGATTATTTTGGTGTAGTGCTTCAGTTACTCGGTTTCAGATCCAAAGGTCGCGGGTTTGAATCCTCCACAATTGCACACAAGTTGTAAAAAATTGCCTTCAAACCAAAGATATTCATTACATAGCCTGTTTAGCATGCTCCCTTGACTTTAATGCCATTGAAAATCTGGAAATGTCTTAGTGAGATGCATTGTTAATATAGACAATTTCCTTTCAAAAAAGGAAACCTTCATATGTGCAGTGAGAAAAAAACACAGGCCAGCTTGCCTTAATCGCTCTTGAGTTATATTGCTTTTAGTATGCTGCGCTATGTTGAAAGTTGCCTAATATTCCAAAATTATTGGATGTAAGGTTACATCGTTGTTGACGGTCATTTGTTGTAAATATTGTACTTTCTTTTTACACAGCCATGTATTAAAAAAACATGCACTTTTTGCAAAAGCATCCGCTTGTAACAACGACCTGTATACAAACTTACAACAGAATTTTTTAATATTAAATTATGTGGAATTAATGCCATTCTAATTTACAATTGCACATAGATTTCCATTTACATGACCATTTTTTCTTGGTCCGAAAATTTTGTCCATTGGAAGACAAGAAGCGATGAACTTAAGTGAACTTATTAGAAGACAATGCAATTGTTTACCGAAATTTAAATATAACGTTTGGATAAATTAAAAGGAAAAAGATTGCACCTAACAAAACAAAACAAAATTTACTCTAGAACTTAAATCGCTTTCTACTCAGAGTGTTAAAAATGCGTAAATTGTGCGATGTCCTGTAAAAAGGAAAAGGTAGAAATATAATTAAATAATAAGATGCCCAAACTCATTTATTCGCATTAGAAAAAGAATTTAAAATAAATTCTCAATGAGATTTAACGTGAATAAAACTGTCTATGTAATATCTTTTTAGATTAGAAAAAAAGTCGGGAAGCTGATTATATAATTTATTCTATAAGAGTGTTCGTAAATTGCTTGTTGTGCACTATGTAAATTATAGAAACAGACGATACATTAACATTATTCACTTAAAAGTATTCGACAAACAGATTCGAAAGTTAGTTAAATAATAAATAATGAGCAACTATAACACAGTCTGCTTATATACTCTTGATTTCAAAATAACTATTAACGTGAATGCATTTAAAAATAAAACGTTTTTAAAGAAATTTAAATTTATGAAAATATTGAACTGTGCCTCATATTCCAAAAAAAAAAAAAGGTCATGCAACATGATATACAAAATTAGGGAGCAGCAAATACTAGTAAATAATTATTTTGTGAGAAAAAATCTCTTGCTTTGTAAATAGAGCTTGCAAAAACCCGATATTTCAAAACCAGGTTTTCGGTTTTTCGTCTAGTGAAAAACCAGTTCATAGTTTTTTTTAAATCAAATATAAAAAACAAATTATCTATAATACTTCAAATAAACAATATTTTTTTTTAAATATAGCGTAGCAATAAACCAGGGAAAATAAAAATAAATAAGACAAAATTTAGCAATTAGAATCCTAATTTATAAAATATAATATAAATAAGAAGAAAAATAACAATTTTATTGTTAATATAATATAATGTGAAAAATATAGAAAGTTCTATACTATACACACAGAGTACAGAGCATATACTATAAATCTTATTTCTAATGCAATAAGCGTTGTAAGAAAACTAATGATTTCTACAATCATATGTGAAAGTCAACAAAGTAAAAATAATATTGGTTTTTTTTTAATTTGTTGTGTGTGATACTCAAATTCCCCTTACTTTTCACAACAATATTTTTTTATTTACCATTTAAACCAACAATATTTTTTTATTTACCATTTTTTATTTACCATTTATTTACCATTTCCAGGTTTTATAGTTAGGTAAATTTTAACAGAAAAAACCAGTTAACCGAGAGAGAGAGAGAGAAATTACGGTGTTAACCGGTTTGCAAGCCCTAGTTCTAGGCTAAGGTTTGACAAACTTAGTTTTGATTCGTTAAAACCAACCCCAATGGAATTATAACTAAAGTTCCTCATATCAGTAAACCTTTGGCGACACGTCCATATATTCCAGAGTTTTATGTATACGTATTAAATCAACACTTCTTCCATAAAATCCCGTCTGTCGTTACTTAAATGTTAATGTAACCTTGAATTCCTCATTTCCAGAAAATTCTAACACATAATTATCTTCGCCAAATGTCGCAAGTTATTTCTGAGTATCTTTCGAAAGGAACGATATTCAACACATATAATAACATTTTTAAGACTATTTTTTTTTCTCTTTCTCTCTGTTCGAAAAGTAAATATTCACTACTTTCCCGAGTTGAAAATTAACAGTAACTCAAAACAAATAAAAAGAGAAGAAAGTTTGCTGTTCTCTCTCAAAATAAATTGCTCGCGGCACCATTCGATTCCTGAATATTTTCAATTCCGCCTGTTTGACGCTCTGACTCGGAATGCAAATAAATTCTAATACATTCTTTTTTGAAAAGACATTTTATTAAAGTATGTGACCTTGTTCTTTAGAACAGCATTTTACTAGTTATCTGCTTTTACATATATCTATTTCTTGCAAAGAAAAATGAGTAAATATTTTACTTGAAGATGGCACTATTCCAAAACTTTTTATTGGTGTTATCTGTATTGTTTGAGTAAATTTGTTTTTATAATTGTATGTTGATTGGGTATTTAGAAATAATTATATATTATGTTAAAGAGAATTGTGTTTTTAGTGAACTGAATATCATTTTCATTCTACACATGCTCTGAAATTTGAGTAAGAATTTTTTTTAAAAAAAGCTAGTTTTTTTATTAAATATAATGTAATGATTTAACGATCTCTTATTACTCTACTTGTTTTGTTTGAGATTGAAGTTCCGTCATAGACCAACAATTTTTCTTTATTCCAATGAAAAATTTAAAAATTAAGGAATATGTTTGTGACGGATTTATACGCGATTCTACCAATATCTTCTTTTCTCTTTAAAACAAATTATTTATTTCAACCAACTTTCATCGAGAAACAAAACGTGATTTATGTAAACGAGGAATATTATATAAATTCGGCTTTCGCGAGTTGAAGGAGAGTGAAGTAAGAGATTAAGTGAAGTTAAGTGAAATAAAGGAAGTGAGCAAGTGATTTGTTGACAAGTTGAAGTTGGACGTGTTAGATGTGTGCAAATAGGAGTTTAACAGAAGTTGAGAATTAGTGATTAGTGAAGGTTGAAAAGTAGTGGAATTATAGATTACAGAGCGTGGAGCCATCGTCATTTGATCAAGCCGAAGAAAGTGCCTGAAGTTTCTCCTGTAGGATCCGATGCATTAAGGATTTAGGTACTGTACACTTGATTAAGTGGAAGCTTATTATTAATGTGCGACGTAGTTGTAATTGAACGTATTTAAGCTGGCTTAGATTCAGTTGAGGGTCTGTAATATTATCCCCGTATTAGAGTATTTCACCTCTGCACTCTTCCATTGTTTATATACCTTAATTAGAATTGTGTTGTGTCTGTTTCATAATCATTAATAAGAATTAATAAATCAAATTAGATTGGAAATAATGTCTGTGGATTATTTAGTTCCTCCTACACATCAAGCCGGGTTTACGGATAGACAAGAGGGTTCGAATGTTTGGGGTAACCAGAGGTTACCACATATTGAGGATGTTATATGTCTCTCAAACACACATTTAAAATATGTGTTGTTTTTAGATTGTAGTCTGGTCGACGTAATGTATGTTTGAAACCATAAAATATCATTATGACATTTATTATCGCCATAGCATTTGAAAATTCTTATAACTGAATTTAAAATGTACATTAAAGCCTTCGAGTCCTCATGCTGTTGCTGTAGAAAGGACGTGTGTGTGTGTGTTTAAACAACAAATTAACTTTAAAATTTAAATTGTTTTAAACTACATTTCCTTTCCTTTATTTTTTTCACCCAGTAATATAAGCAAACACAAGGGAATGTAGGTGAATTAAAATTATGCTCTACATTATAATATTAATAAGATATACTGTTTGCCTTAAATAATGTTTACTTTACTTTTTTTTTATTGTATTCATACTTTTTTTTTTATTTTTTTATTTTTCTTTCCTTCTTTACCCTTTCTCTCTTCAACTTCTTCAAATTAATTAACTATTTATTTTTTTGCTGTATTATATCTTTTAGCATTTTACCAACTTTTCTTGTATATAAACATTATGATTAAATCGACTGCTGTAAAAAATACCTTCCTTGTATAGCACATTATATATTTTTTAAATTAAAAAAAAGAAGAAATAAAATAGAAATCAGTGGGGAAGACCGTTCTCCTTTCTGATTAATCCAGATTCAGTCAAAATTACTGGTTCTAGACTTGCCCTCATCTGGGGGGAACCAATGACTCTTTACATATTTTCCAACAGATGAAAAAGAGACAGTATGATTTCATTTTTGAGCTCGACTACGAACGTTCACATAATATGAGGATAATAATATTTTGGGGGTGAATTAATTTACTCTCTGCAGCAATTGTCCTAGAAATAATCCACTCGAAAATCTGATGGAAAACTCTCACCCAAGAGAAGCAAACTGATACTTTGAATAATTTTTTAAACATGTTATATATATCTTGAATTAAATTTTTTTGAAAAATAGGCTTTCTCTCTCCTCTTTCTCTTAAGAACAAAATAGACTTAATAACAAAGATACATACAATGGATCGTTAACTCTAGAATATAGGTTCCCAACCTTTTTTGAGCTGGCGCCCCCTTTTCTAGTAAATATTTCGATATCGCCCCCTTTTCTTGTGAATATTTCTCTCGACACCGCCCCCTCTTACTCTAGAGAAATAAGAGTGTACATAATACAGGGCGAAAACAGGAGTTATGTTTTAAAAAATATCCTATTACTAAAAGAATATATTTTTTAATTTAATTTTTTTTCTAAAGCCCCAATTATTTTACTTGCGAATCTGAAATATCTATTGCCACAAATATATTTAAATGGGTAATATTATATATTTTAGTCATAGATAGGATATATTGTGTGTTGGAATTGAAACGCGTTACTGAATGTCTTCTTCATTTAAAAGAGTGGAACAAAAGTTTTAGCTTACCTGTTATAAAGACAGGCAGGGGTTTTGATGATACGAATTAATTCATAATAAACTACTGCTTTCAAAATAAATATAAATTGACAGTTTCAGCCTTTAAAGAATCGCGTTAATTCCTGTGTAACATATTTAATTATGTTTCTTGGATAACATAAGTAATGAAATGCAGTGGACGAAACACAGACAAAGATAACACGTGCACTACAGAAATTATGCACTATATCATTCAATTTAATGTAGGTCTGAATGTAATGTAATCTTCAAGCTTTTCATCCACTTCCCGAACTACCGAAATACGTAAATTTTCGTACATGTGATATAGAAATGATTTAAATACATACAATCAACAAAAGGTTGTTGCTTATGCCACCTGATCGACAGTAACATCAGATCAAGGTCCACGAAATTCATCGCGGCTAAGGGCTAGAATTTTACGCCTGTCGTTAGCCTAAGCTTTGAGCCCCCCAGGAGGGCAAGCAACACGATAGATGGCGACTCCGTTCGGACCCACAGATTTAACGAGCAGGTTCTCCGATTTGTACTCGGCGGGCATTTGGTGGCATCCGGCATCGAACCCAGGCCTTCCGGTCTGGGGTCCGATGCTCTAACCACTAGGCTACCCACGGCCCTTCAACAAAAGGTGAACAGTATTAACGTTTACTTTTGCTAGTACGTAATCAGCGTGGTTTTTTTTTAAATCTTTTTTGGTTAATCTGATCAAGCCCCTCCGTGCCATCTCAACGCCCTCTAATTTTCTCTGGATCCTTTACCACACCCCTAAAAGCCTCGAACGTCCACAAGGGGGTGGTATCGCCCACGTTGAGAACATATGCTCTAGAACAAAGTACAGTAAAAAAAATGTTCGCGTCTTTTTAATACCCTTTTATAAGTTTCACTTGTATGTAACTGAATCTTTGAACTCAATATATTTTTACCCACTTTAAAAAGTCAGATTAATTCGAAATTTTGCTCACTTGTCTAGCACCAATTAAAATACAAGAATTTAATAATTTTGTTCCCTTGTCCCGATCAGGATAATCAGGATTAACGATTTCCCATTTTCAGATCCCAACCTACATCTGGCGACTAATTTCAGATCCCATTTCCAGATTTGGTGACTAAAAGATTAAGTTACAACATAGTTCAATTAACTATAAAAGGGTGTTTTTTAGTTTTTTTAAACTATAATTTTTATTAACATAGCGATGCTAAACTATTTAACTAAATATTCCCATTTTCGACCGATTAGTTATCGTGCTATTTCAGCACAAATAGTGAGAATAAAAGATTTTTTTTAAAAAGTTCAAGACTCTCTCTTAGTTCCTTAGTTTAGTTCTATCTTATAGAAAATCTCATGCATATATATAATCAAGAAGCTCAATAACAATTTCTTAGCATATGGTGTGTGATTAGGCACAAAATTCTCGGTCGCAAAAATTCCTTTTACAACAATTCTACTAAATTTCAATGTAGATATATGTACATAAGGAACATCTAAACCGGAGAGATAGAAACAGATCTAAATAATATCAAATGTATTTCAACTAAATTATTCATACATTACCACATATCCCAACGAGTTTGAGAAATCTAATACTCTGCATTCACGTTATGTCGCAAGAAATACCTTACAGTTGATTATAAATCAATTCTTCATAAATTCTTAATAGTCAAAAGATTACGAGTCTCCTAAAAGTATATTTTAAATCAATGGGATTTCACATTCTGTTAAATTTAAATCCAAAATAGTTTTATAATCCACATCCAAATTGAAAAAATCTTATTTAAATATTGAATGTATTGCATATTTTAATAAAATTTATAAAGTTTATGTCGATATGCAAGGATCCCATTTAAATTTCTGAATATAAAAGATTTTTTCAAAGATCGTTCAAAATTAGACGTCTGTCAAAATATGTAGCATCTTTCTTCGATTATACTTGAGATATTCTAAACTTGATGTCATGTGAAACAGAATTTCTTATCTAATGTTATAGTAGAACCAAAAAAATTAAAATTTGTTTAAGTTGTGGTTGTATGCGTGAGTATATGCGTTTAACTCACTCTCCAACCATGAATGACTATTTATTCAATTCCTACTATTAGCTCACTCTCTCCCTCTATATGTATATATATATATTTATATATCTTGTTCAATTTTCCATCATTAATAAAATACTTTTTATTCCCCTATATATATATATATATATATATATATAATCAAGTTCAAATATTTTTTTTAAAATTGTTGTGGATGACACTTGATGTTAATACAATTTTTCAAATATTAATTCATTAATTATCGGTTAGTTAATTTAATTACCGCTTTTCGACGCCAACTTAGATTCGTCTACATTGTTGTAACAATGTACAATAACTGTTAAAACAATGATAATAGTTGGCGGCGAAAAAAGGGTTTTTAGCCATACTAGCCAAACCGGTTGTGCATTGTTACAACACAACGCAGACAAATCATACTCTTTTTTTCCATTCCTACTCTATTAGTTCACTCTCTCTCTCTCTCTATATATATATATATATATTGTTCAAATTTTCAATCGTTAATAAAATTTCTATTCGTCCATTCAAAGTAGGAATTGACTTAAAAAATGTTTTTTATATTACTTGTTTTTCTATAAAATCGTTGACTATTTTCATTTGCTATTTGTACGGATAAGGATTTTATCAAGCATGCTTCAAATTATATGCAATGAGATAATAGCATGATCCACGAAAATGTGTAGAAAAACTTAAACGCCCAAACTGCGTTGCCGTGATTGGAGGGTTAACTCCTTAAGCAATCAACTTTTTTGCCCAAAATATTTTTTTAAAAAAAGGGCACATTTTTTTATTGTGTATAACCAAGCATAATACTTAAGAAATGCAAAAACGGAAGAATTTTATTTTAATTTTCAAGTTTGAAATGTTCACACTATTTTATAATTGTGGAACACAAAACCTCTAAATGTTTTCTTTTTATAAGTACATTCTGCATGCTATGCTATGAAGAATGTGAGTTTCACATATCCTAAAAGAATTTCTCTCATTTTTACAAAAAAATTTAATGTCCGTACCTCTTTTTGAAACGTTTGAGGATTTTGTGTGTATGTGCATATATATATATGCTCACACAACTTGAAGCAAGGTGTTATACTAAGTCTTACATTGCAATGAGTACAGAGATAATATCAGCTTTTTTTGGACTGTATTTCCATTTCATTCCTTCTCAAGCAACAATTTACACATTGCCTTGCCAATCCTTTTAGTTTATCGAATATTTTCAAGAATCTAAATTCCAGCCTTTAGTGTTGGTGTGGTAGTTAGGAGAGGGGGTGCCAGCTCAGGTGTCGTCCTCGCCACTTGACCATGGTTCAAAATTATGAGGTCCGTCTCTAAACGCCCTCGTGTAGCTGAACAGTGCGAAGTTAATTTTCATTCACTCCTGCCATTAGTGAAAAATTCCGACTTCATTACAAGGAAATCCCAGATGAGAAGTATTTCAGTACCACTGACACAAAGTGCATTTCTTAAAAACTCTATCCCAGGTCAAACTCTTGACCCACAACGAACATTTTTGCTCCCCAGCCAGTATATCGGCACACAATAATAGTATATATAATAAAATATCAAAATTTATCCCGAAATAGGAAAGACGGTTGAAGAAAAGAGATGTCAAGTGTTAAGAGGTAAACATTAATTTTTCTTGTTCTTTTATTTGTTTATTATAATGTATTATTTGAAATAAACTTACGTTTCGATTAATACGGATTTTCTTGCAGCCCATCTAAAGTTAAACCTTGTTTGTTTGGCCCAAGTTACACTTTGAGTTTGACACCCTTGCTCTAACATTAATAATATCATCATAAGAATGAAAAATATGTGCAATTCAAAGATAGAAAGAAGAAAATATCAGTGCCCGTATAGCATACGAGCAAACAAGTTGTGGTCAGCTTTTGGTGGCCCGTACGGTGTACGGTTAAGAGGTTAGTCATACAATGTCGTCAGAAAATTATTCAAGTTATTGTTGATGGACTGCGTCTTTCCTTACCAATAGATTTGGTGAGCAACAGAGCCAGTTATTCTACATGAGGGTTTCGATGAAATCCACCTCCTTCCCTTCAATATACGATTCATCATTTTCAACCACCCAGTGCGAATTAATGTAATGCTTAATTACCTTCGTCCTTGGACTATTGACTTGGGTGTTCTCCAACTTCACGCGAGGATAATTAGAGTAAATTTGATCTAACGCCTAGAAAACACTTCATTAATAGCGAGAGATTTTTTAAGCTAATATTCATGTTACAGCTATCTAAGAATGGAGAACCTTCCTCTTTTAGGCAATAGGTTCCCTGGGAGTCCTTGTGACGGTTGAGGGAGTGCCTGAAAAATTAAAATTTATTTGGGGCTGTAGCGTAACGTACACCCCCTGCAACCCCCACATTGCGGAGGCCCAGGGACTCTGGGAGGCTCAAAGTTTGACTGACGAAAAGTACGTATTTGGGCTTGGTGCCCATAACCTGAGTTTTCCCGGTGTCCCTGACATTCCCCGTTAAGCCACTGTTTGGGGGATGCGTAGAAAACGTTAGAAAGGCCATGAAATGTTTTTATACAAAGTAAAATATTTGTAACCCATTTCCATTATGAAATTGAAGTTAGTATGAATATTTAAGAATTAAAAACATTTAGTGTAAAAATCAAAAAATTTAGAGTAAAATATTTTCAGCGACATAAAGTACAAGCGAGAATCGCATGGTGGAGGTAGAGCCGATCGTGGGTGCGGCAGTCTCTATGAAGGTTTAAACAGAAACGTCTCGTCGCTAATGCTAAATATTCTAATTCAAAAATATGGCAGAATAAGACTACATCGGATCAACAGTTTAGTTTTGTTTTGTGCATAACTCCTATAATGTAAAATGAATGCAACGAATTTTTCTTAGTTTTGAACAAGCAGTATTATTATTTATATTGCACGAAAACAACCATCTTATTGGTTTGTGGCGGTTTCTATATAAACCAATAACAGCCTCCAGACTTAAGTGATCATTTTGGTCTAGTGGTATGTTAAAGGCTTACGATTCAAAAAGTACCGATTTCTATCGTCCTCGAGTTCACCTGTCTTTTTCAAACAAAAACGTGTTTCTATATTTTATTGCAAAAATCATGACGTATAAATACTGCTTTAAATATCTCAATGTTTTACTTGTACTTTATTTCTACATTAACATATACCATTCAGGATATCAAAATTAAATTTATAATTTTTCTCTATCATGTATTGATATAGTTATTTCTCTTTTAAGGGTCCATGGCTTAGTTTTGGTATAAAAAGGAGTCCATGGACCTAGTAAGTTTGGGAATCATTGTTTTAGACTATTCGGATTTCTTTTGATGTTTCACTCAACTAGTCACTGATTCAAAAAATTGAAGACAAAATAGTATTAAGTGTGAAAGATGCTAAATCAAACAATTGTTTTAAGCACGTATTTTTGAATATGACAGAGAATTTATTGATTTTCAACTTTGAAAAAAATATTTATTTTATGTGTTTTCGAAAATTAGTAGTAGCATTACTCTTGTTTTGCTTTTTTATTCAAAAACTGCATATATTTTCGAACTTTTTTTTAAGGAGAAACATTAATCTAGTTTATTATTAACATAGATTACAAGTTTAGAGAGTATGATTTGATATTGTAGATTTAATGTCCATATACATAATAAAATATTTCTAGTAGATCTGCATTTGAGACCGTATTGCGTGCTAAGCCATTTCATATTCCTCATAAAATATCTTAATTCTAATCAAATTAGATAATGATTCAGCAATCTCAATTTATTTCAAACAGCAGAGGCCATGGTAACCTAGTGGTCACGATAACGGATTCGTGGCTGGCGTGTCATGCGTTCGAGCCCAGTTCCCAGTTCCAGTGTAGGGGAGCGATGCACGTTAAATCTGGCGAGAGCTCAAACGTCCTCGCGTAGGTTTGGTAGTTAGGAGAGGGGGTGCCAGCTCAGATGTCGTCATCATTACTTGACCATGGCTCAAAATTACGAGGTCCGTCGCCAAAAACACTCGTGTAGCTGAACAGTGTGTGCGACGTTAATATTCAGTCACTCACATACATACAGCAAATTTTGGTGGAAGCAGGATTTTAACCTGTCCGACTAACAATTTATATCTTTGCCACTAATTACTATTGTTCAAATACTTAAAATCCAATAAAAAACACTGATAAAAAAAAGGATTAAGTATTGATGCACTATTACAGCTAACAGCTTTTCTTTCATCATTTGCTAAATCGTAGATCGAACACATTATTATGCTCTTGCAAACTTTATAAGTAGTATGCTGTGATCCAAAACTTCCAAAAGGAGAAAGGAAAAAACACTGATAAAAAAAGGATTAAGTAATGATGCACTATTACAGCTAACAGCTTTTCTTTCATCATTTGCTAAATCGTAGATCGAACACATTATTATGCTCTTGCAAACTTTATAAGTAGTATGCTGTGATCCAAAACTTCCAAAAGGAGAAAGGAAGCAAACTTATAAGTATTGCAATAATACTTACCGTAAAATCCGGCGTATAATGCACACTTTCAGCACATAAAATAAGTTCGAAATTTACGGATGCGCGTTATAAGACGGATATGAAAATAAAAGCTTTAAAAATAAAAAAAAAGATAAAAAAATTTAGACTCATGCATACATTGAAACATTGTTTATCTAAAAGAAAGAACATTATTTAAAAACTTTAGAGGTCACAGTTCTAGATCAGGGGTGGCCAACCTTTTTGGGAAGAGTGCCACTATTTGATAAAAAAATAATTATGCGTGCCACTTCCAATTTTTCCAACAAACAAATATGCAAAAGTGAAAAAAAATGTTATTAGATGCTTATTATGGGATTTTTACTCAAATAGCATTTTTTAAAGCAAGTCTATGGAGTCGAAATTAAAAAGTAATATATTAAATAAGACGAAAGTATAAACTTGTGTTTTGTTGTTAATAAACTTTTTACAAGTTCAATCAATTAGGTTAAGTATAAAATAAAAAGGAGCAACTTAAATCATTTAATTCAAAATAATTGCTAAACGCGCTCAGTATTTCCTTAATGTGGCTTTTGAACTACTACTTTTTTTTTTATACCAAGTCATCTATGTTAGGATTAGCTCTAGCAGATGCTAACAAAATTAAGTTGTTATAGGTACTTATCAGCTAGTTTTGAGTGAAATTTATTTTATCATATTCGTAGCAGGAAACATTTATTCACTGACATATTATGAGTTTTTTTGTCTAAGACAACCCCACTCCAATAAAATTGTAAAAAATGTGTTTTCTTACCTTTTCAAAATTTTTAATCTTGAAAAACGGTTAATCTTTCGATTTCTAATCAAAAATGGTTCATTTTTCAAAATGTTTTAAATTTTTCAGTAATTCTTCAAAAGTATGTTAAATAATTTTTTTTATGGTGCAGAATTTACAAATTTATAAAACAGAAATCTGCACCTTTTTAAAGGAAACTTAAATATGTATGGAAGTAATATTTTATTATATTGTAACAATTCATTATAGGAATTTTACATTTAATTAGATACCAGCTGTGTTTCTGTATTACATGTAATAACTTGTTTATTCCCTGACATGAAAAGATGAGCAATGAAGTTATAGAAAAAATTTACACTGACATTGATTTGTAACAACTGGAATGAAAAAACAAACATTTCATGGCAAAGTCTATTTTTTTTAAATTTTATTTATTTCACTGCACTTTTGTACCTGTTTTGTAAACATCATGGATTTGAGACAAATTGTTAACATTTTCATGCAATTGTACATACATATTGTTAGGTTTTTCGCATTTGTATTATTAACCAACATTTGTATCCCATACAAAGAGTTGTTCTGTATATTTTGTACTAATATTTCTTTATTTTACCATTGTATCAAAATGAATTTACTTTGTTAAATTAATATAAAATTGGAATTACTTACCAAGTTTTTATGCAAATAAACCAATAAGACATTTCTTCAAGATCAATTCTTAGCTTTTACCCACAGTAGTATAAAAAAGCAATACTTATGTATTGTCATCACAGCCAAATTTGAGCCACTGAAATCTCAGATTGTCCCTTTTTTTCATAAAACATGCAGGATCTTTTTGTTGTTTTGATATCAAGGCACGATTGGCATGGTACAAATTTTGCTGTATTGATGCTAATACGTAAGTATCAAAAAAGCTTAGCATTTTAAACAAATTAACAACAACTCTTAAAAATGCAATACGTTTATTTAATTTGTTTATTTTGAAATACAGCATATTATAAATATCTGTGTTTGAAATCATTGGAATGCTATGAAAAGACAAACAATGACAAAGCACAATACCAGGAAAATCATTCCAAATATACATATAGTATAAAATTTTTAGATCATTAAACAGCAAATAGTAACATATTTTTAAAAAATTTATATAGAGAAATATCTATAACCAACAGTATAAGAGAAAAATCAAGAAAAAAAATATAAAATATAATTTATAACAAACATAATTTTGTAAGTACCATATATACCATGAGGACCACATATAGTAACATATATATGACAAATATATATTTTTATTTAAGCAAGTTTTTGAATGTAAAATAACTTGCAGTTCTAGATATTAATGCAAATACACATAAATCATATAAATTCATTAAAAAAATTCAAAAGAAAGAAAGGAATGTAATAATTGTATGTATTAATACTAATGGGATTATTTTATGAAAATATGATTCTCATATTTTTGATATTTTTAAAGTAAAAAAGAAATGCACAAACATATAAACATGAAAAATAGAGTTATCTAAGTGAAATACACTTAATAGGATGATATAAACCCCTTTTAATTGAAACAAAAACATTACTAATAAGAAAAGTTATCAAAAACAAATTAAAATTTTAAAAAAGCATCATTAAATTACAGTTAAATGATAACAAAAAATTTGAATGAAATAAAAGTCATCAAAAATAATTAACCAACACCATTTTAGTTCTTTCTCAGTAAAAAAAAAATATCTTCGGGGCTTATATATATCATAGGACATAAAGTAAAATAGGATACAAAGAAAAAGGATATTTTATATTCATATGTGCTACCCTGATTTTTAAAAGCATTTACATGATTGGTCAATCATATAACAGATGTAAGCTACATAATACAGAAATAAATGTATATTTTTGGAATTCTTTGAAATACCAGACATGTGCATCAAATTATACAATATCACAATGTATCACAAACATGTAAATCAATAATTTTTATCCACAGAATGAATACCTTTAATATCAAATTGAGCTAAAAGTTTTAACTTGGTTGCACACAGCAACTTTTTTTCAATCTGATAAATGTCTGTGCATTGGTGAATAAATACACTACACTTTTTGGAAGAGTAAACAAACACATTTAAATTTAACAAATACAGCTTTGTGATATAAATACTTAAATTCTTACTTTGACAGTATTACATACAACTGAAAATTTATCCAAAGGAAACAGAAATTGTTTAAAAAAATACAAGGAAATATTTTAAATAAGTACATATTATTATCCACAATTCTAAGTTATTTCTTTGTACGGAAAATAATTTTAAAGATTAAGAAGAGTGATTTAAGAATAAATTAGAGTAAATATATTATTAATATTTGAATGATAAAGGATAAGAAAAAATATTGCTTTTTTTAACTCTCATAATAATAAAAAAAAGCTTATAATTTTATAAGAATGCAATATAAACTTTTTGAATTCTAAAATTTGATCCACAGAAAATATGAACGCTTTTCATTTATTTGATCCACCCAAGAATACATATTCAAAGAACTAATGGCTGATTTTTTTGTTTCCATCATTGAGTAATAGACCAAAACAGTTCAGAAAAGCTTAAGAAATAAACTTTTTAATGCACTCATCATTTCACTACATTTCAGAACTTTTCTAATACATTTTTTGATTTAAGTTGTAAACTCAAGTGAAACTTCCTTTTAATGAATAGGTGACAATCATTAAGGTAAAATTCATCTCTCTTGAAAAACAGTTCATATATATTCACAGAACTATTTATAGATGGAGTATAAAGCAGGCTTATAGTGAACAACCTTTTTTTCTTTTCTAAGATCATTATTAAATAGTAATAGTAATATAACTGAATTTAATGAAATTATATTCATAGCTTAAGATATTTTTATCAGCCCTTATTTTTCTTGATTAATTTTTTGAATCAATGAATCAACTCTTACCTCCAGCTTCAAATACTATTTATGTTTACCATAAATAAATGTAAAGCTGTTTTTAGAAATGTACATTAAAAATGCCTAAATACTATACATGGTTAGGCAAATATACTAGGATGTGATAATTAAATTAAAATATTTAAGAGCTCTATTTTAAGATGTCAACCCAGATTATAATTATAAGCTCATAACTAAACAAAAATAATAATAAATACACAAACATTCAATACGAATCTCCTCACATTAGAAAATAAAACCATCCCCAATTAACACATAAGGACTAGAAGCACTAATTTAAAAGTATCTAAACACATAACCTAAACATAACAAAAGTATACACAAAAGAAATCACACACACAAATAATGGTTTTCAAATCTTAATTTTTTATGAAACTGATAGAAAAAGACATATCACAAAAGAAAAAAGCACAGCAGAAATTTTTATCACAGCTAAAAATTATTTTTAAGAACTTAATAAATGCCACATAACATCTTTGTCTTTTATGAATGTTACTAATAACAACTCCTCAATGAAAACACACAGTTTAACCTATATATTAAACTTATTTCTAATACTAAATGAAGTATTTAACCTTTAAAAATTTCAATACACATAAGAAAACCAAATATCAGCTTAAAAGAACGTTTAACTGAATGTTTGAAACAAATTCATAAAAAATATTTTAAATAATTACAAGCAGAAAAAAGTTATGTAAATAAACTGTTTTTAGAAATGTATGCCTTTAATAAATATATTTAAAAAATATTGACATTTGTTTTTTCCATAAATATTTTGTTTATAAAATATCTTAAAATTGAAACAAAAATTTCCCCCTAAAAGAATTCCTTTAATTATATGAAATTAATTGATAAAATTCTTCAAAAAAAAATATGCTTAAATGTAATTTAAATAATCAGTCCATTAAAATAAAAAATAAGCAAATAATTTTTAAAATTATGTTAGAAATATATTTTGAAATATTATATAGATAGAGAAGGGAAAGGAATAAAATATATTCAATGCAAAATTACAAAGGATTTTTAAAAAATTTTAATGATAAATATTTCAAAGTTAATAGTTAAAGAGTATAGTAAAACTATGATAAACCACTATAGCTAAAAATGATTATTTAGCTACACTTATTTTTAGAAGTAAATTCCAATTCAATATTACTACTTTAAAATTTGTCAAATTTGGATAGTTTAAAACTTTACTGTACAAATTGTAGCAAAATAATTAGTATAAAATAATTAATAATAAAAAGGATCTTAAACTTATTTTTAATTCTGATGGATATAAATTTTGAATCACATGAAAAGTTATAGAAAGAAGTATCCAGTATTTACATTTGGAAAACCAACAGTAAACTGTTCAATTTGAAATAGTAATTAGATAGATAGATCACTAAAAAGATGCAACTGTTTTATGCTAAAAAAGTAGATATTTTCAAAAATCATATTTTAATCATATATTATGCAAAGCAAAACAGATTTGCTCTTCCTTTAAATGAAGTAAATTGTTTTACTAAATAGAGTATTAAGCAATAAAATTAAAAATGATGATTAAGATACAAAAATAATTATTATACACTACACAATTCAATTAAAAATAATTTTAAAAACTTTATGAAATCTGATTTCTAAGCAAAAAAAATTTTTCATCAAAACCAACATAAATCACCAAATAATTTCAGTGATCATATATGACATTAAGCTAACAGATTGATAGCATATTGAATAAAAAATAATACTTGAATTTATAAAAATTAGCCAGTGTAAAAAATCAATTGTATACATTAGTTGTAAATTGTGTAAAAAAGGCAAGAAGAAATATTAAAAAATTTTAAACTAAAATTGTAATGAAAATGGCATTTTTTTTAAATGTGGTTATAATGCATAAAATGTAAAACAAAGCATATATCCCACATGACATGCCAATATAGGAAAAGCTCATAGTGAATCAAAAGTCACTTGGACACATAGGTGGACCACCATTTCCAAATAAACTGCTTTCATACAATACAGCCACAACCATGAAAATTCCATACCAAGCAAGAAGAATGCCACCATATTTCTTATCTAACTTCCATTTATTTAGATGAGTTGCCAAAAGTAAAAATACAACTGTTAACAACAGAGTTATGGTAGAATATGTCAAACCTGCAATAATAATAATAATAATATTAATAAAAATGCATCATTAAACAAATTAAATAAAAAACAATGTAATTAGAGCTTGAAAAGAGATATATTTCAAATGAACCTGAATGAGAGCATTAGCATTACCTCTACTCCTAACATATATTTTAGAACCAGGAGAAACAACAACAGTCTGCAGAAACCATGGTAAACCCAGGCATAAGAGAATATCAAAAACATTACTTCCAACAGCATTTGAAACAGCCATATCCCCTAATCCTGCAAAATATAAAAATTAAATAAATCACTTTTCTTTCAACAAAGCACTTCTACTTTTTTAAAGAGTATAAGTTAATTAATTATAATTATACCATCTCTTGCAACTATGAGACTGGATATGGCATCTGGAATGCTAGCACCGGCTGCTAAGAATGTTAAGCCCATAATTGTATCCTTAATATTTAATGTAAAGCCTGCAAAAACAAGTTGAAACATTTCAGAGATTAAAAATTAATGATAAAAAGCAAGCTTCACAACCGAGAGTAAATATTTTACATATATAATGATACATTCACTTTCAACTGAAAATTTCAATACATTGTTATTTTGAAACAATACAATGTAAGAGTTAAAAATATGCAGAGAAACAAAAACATTTTAAATCAATAATACAGTTAAGAATATATTTTAAGAATTACTTTAGCAAAAAAATATACATATTAAAAGAACTTTAACATACAAATCTCATACAAACGGAAGGTAATTCTTATATCAAGACATCAACGCATTATTGATTATGATAAAATTGCATTCATTTCATTCAAAAATATCCTGCTATATTTATTTAGACTTCTTTCAATATTTATCTAAATGGAAGAGATTGATTGACATAATATACTGATATGCAAATGAGTCAAATAATGAAAAAAATATTGATTTCCCATATGCAATATATTCAAAAATGCATTCAATATTACTTTTCAATTAAAAGTGTAATTATTACTGAATTGTAAGGAAACATTAAAAATAATTTTAAAAAGGTTTCCTTTTCCAATCTTTTAAATTTTTCTAAATTTAAATCCTAAATTTAAGTGAAAGTTTTCCTAATTTCAATGAAAAAGAAATTGGTTAAATATTAGAAAAATAAATTCTTTTATCCAGTTACACATTTTATTTGAATGACAAAAATTGACCAGGCACATCTGTAAGTGTGTTTTGTTTATATCAATGCTTCTCTCTCAATATTTTTTGCCACATAAAATCAAATATTAATAATTTTTATAAAAAAGAAACGAATCGTAAATTTTACAAGATACAATGAATGTACAAGTGAAGAAACACAGTGTACATAGCCAGTAAATAGGAAAAGGTTAGTATTTTTAACAGGTTTTGCTATAACTTAGATGGTTATGCATGTATAAGGCCCAATCACAGTGAAAATATCCTGCATGTAGAGTAGTGTACATAAAAATGGCATTCACCATTACAATCTGAGTTCACAGAATTGCAAGGAATATTAACAAAGGTTATTGCATCAATAAAATAACTACACTTATGAAACTGAACTTATGAAACTAACTTATGAAATTCTGACAATTAATTGCTCTTTTTGAAAGCAATAACAGTCTCTGAATGACAATGAAAAATATTCTCAAACCACCCATCTACTAGACATGAGTCAAAATGAATATGAAGTATATGTGATACACTCCAAAAAAGAAATACAAAAAACACAATATTTCCTTAAATGTGAAACTTTTATACAGTTTCCATATTTTTCCACTTAAATTATGAGGTAGACATACTTTCAGTAAATATACTTAAAAGTTAATAGAAATAATAAATAAAAATAAAATAAATATATTTTTAAAAAGAAAAAGATAATGAATGATTTATTATTTTTATTTTTTAAATATGAATATTACATCAGAACTGAGCTGAGAAACTAGTAGAAATAATTAATATACTTACCAATAACAGTTATCATCCAGACTAGTATATAAGATAAAACTCCAATCCAAATGCATGAAAACAGAAAAGTAATGAAAAAGTATTTCTCCCATCTGCTTTTTCTACAATCAGGAATGGTCAAGTAACAACCCACTAGCAGTGGTAGAGAAAATATCCAAATAGTTTTTCGGCATTTTCCACTAGGAGCAGAGAAAATTGAGCTTTCTTCTTCTTCAGTAAGTGGCAATGGTGCATCTATACTTGTCAACTCTTAAAATTAAAATGAAAGAGAAGCATTATTTTTTTTAGACTCTGATATAATATTTATTTGAAACCCTTGCATGACATTAATTTTATTTTCTTTAAAATCTTCAAAAATATTGAAAACACTTATTTGTTTGTCACAAACAATATAAAATAGATCTTCAGAAGACATTTGTCTCCTAAAGTTTATGGGCTACTGACAATCAAATTGGTATCAATTTTATATTTAAAGTTATTTTTTCAACATAATTCACCCAATTCTTAGCTTGTTTGTTGGAATTAATACCTGAAACACATCTGCTTTGATCGAATTAGTTATGAAGTCATCAAAATTTAATGAAAAACAGATCCTAAAAAATTACAATATAATTTTGAAGTCCTGAAAAGCTAGAATAATTAAAAGAAATTAATTTGGATGTAATGATGATAGCATTTATTAACAAATAGAACAACAGTAAAATGAATAAACAGAAATTAAACTTCAGAAATTCTATTTTATAAAGCTGGTGCTTTCTCTCTTGTAGATCCATCTCAAAATTAAATATTTTATTTTCTGTATTTACTTATAAACTTAATTGAATGTACGAATATGCAGTTTTCTCAGATAGTGATATCAAAATCACACTTTAGATATAGTTCTTAATGAAAGAAGTCTGAATTAAATTCTTTTCCCTGCATGTAATTTTAGACTAGAGCCCATTACATGGACAATCTAAGTTTTCAAAATTTATAACATGCATAATTACAATCAAAACTTTCTTTTTTGTATAAACACAATAAAGTTTAATTTAACTCATTTTGGCAAAACAAGTTTTTAAACAATTTTCATTAAAAAAAAACAGATAAAATCTTATACATGGACATAATATTAGTTTATTTTTTCAGAGTACAATGTCTTAAAAATTACATTTGTTTTCATATTCCATAAATTTTTTCTAGCCTAACAGGAAGGCAGTTTTTAAAATCATGTAAGACATACTGATGTTACATAATGAATTTGTTTCCGGTACTGTTTGAAAATTCAACCCTTTCAGAGAAAATGTATTCTTAGAAAGAAGGTAATGATCAATTGATGTCTCTTCGGTAAAGTGGGAGGTCAAAAACAGAAGCATTATTTTTATAGAAAAATTTTGCACATTAATAAGAAAGCTCTTACTGAACTAAAATTAAAAATTGATTTTTAATTTCAAAAGTAGCAGCTAATCAAGAACAACCACATAAAATCCTGCATTTGTTACTTATTTTCACTCGAGTATAAATTCACTTCTTTATACAAGGGGGGGGGGGGAATCAACCAGTCATAGATTCAATGTGCAATTTTTTGAATTTGAAACCAGTTGTTTTGCACTTTATTATTGGTACTCTGTTTATAATAAAAGTTTTGCCACTGCCATTTTTTTTTTTTTTACCACAATAATGATATTCAGTTATCAAAAGAAAATTCAGTTGAAATGCAATGTATGTAGTTTTTCTATAAACAAGACATGAAAAAAGTCTTACATAAATATAGTCATGGGTTATTGCTAGACTGTCTCTATACTAATATCAAAATGGCTTCAATTGTTTGGAAAATATGGAAAAAAAAATTGTTAGATTTAAATGAATTTTTTTTTTTATTCTTTCATTTCAATACTGAGTATATCATTCATGCACATTACCAAAGTATCTGGCAAATATACCATAATTTTTATTAATATATTAACAGCTTTAACAAAACTTACTTAAATTTTCTTCTCTCCTATGATGCTTAAAAAAGGCAAAAGAACTAGGTTTACAAATCTAGTTCATAATCCCAAGCCAATGAAAAAAATGTATAGTTATTTGATTAAATGTTAGGTGAGTAACATGTCTTACAACCCTAGATGAAATTATTTACATGAATTTTTTTTCTTTTATTTTTCCGCATTTTTATGTGTTAAGTGAAATAGATTTCATGACGAAAACTTGAGTTTTTCATTAGTTTTACATCTACATGCACATGATATCTTTATTCAATGACTTATAGCTTTGTTTTCAGTTTTGTATTATTTAAATACAAATTTGAAATAATGCTTTTGTAAATTTTTATTCAATCAATGAATGAAAATTGAGATGAAAATGAAGTAATTATTAATATAGATATTGCAACAGAAAAAAAATATATCAGCATTTTATAAAGATTTAATTTATTTACAAAATGAGAGAGAAACAATTTTTTTCAAAGTATAGATTAATATCTCTACATGAAACCAAGTATTCAACTTATAATACATTTCTAACAACTTCGATGAAATTCAACTTCTAGTGGTTAAATTTCCATTGAAATAAATCTTAAATCTTTAGATTTATATATAGAAACTATTAAATCATAAGTACCATAAACAACAGAAATCTCTTCAAATTAATTAAAATTGTTCATTATATGCACACATTATTTCTTATCAATTACAAGCAATTACTAAAAAATAAGATCTGTGCAAATAAATCAAAATCTACTTAGCAAAATAATATTTTACATAAAAATTATTAAAAACAAATTGTAGAGAATGTAAAATTGAAAGATACAGATGTAATGTTACGTATTTTATGTGCCAATATTCAACTTCATAAATTTACATACTTACCAATGTTATTAGAAGTAACTAATTTGCTATTAGAGTTTTCTAAAGGTACTTGTCCCAAGTCTGGAAGAGGATGATAAGATACTCCATTTATTGGTTCAGAAACTTGAGAATTAAAACAGGACAAACACTGTAAGCCTTTAGCCCATTTTTCAAGTCGTTGATTAAAACACATAAAAACTATATACAATGTATATAGAGACAAAAATAAAACAGACTCCACCCTGAAAATAAGATTATTTTATTTGAGAAGAAATTCTTATTTAAATATATGACATATTTGCTAATTGCATTCTGAACAAGTAATTAATAAATAAGAAAACAAATTATAATGGAAAATGTTTTTAATTATAAATGCAAAATCAAACAACATAAAATGATGATTAAAACTATAAATAGCGATAAAAATATATTCCATGTAAGGCAATTTATTCAGCCTTTTATTCATATGTGATTATCACTATCAGTACCTCAATTCAAAGAAATGAACAAATTAATCTTCTCAGGATTAATTCGAATTATTAGTAAAAGATATTAAAAATAAAATTTGTCAAATAAAATATATGTTTCTGAAAACTATTAAAGTTTATAAAGTAATAAGTTCAAGAAGCAATCAACTGAATAAAAATTTCAAGATCAAGAATGATCTGTGTACAAGAGGTAATGAAAATATACATATTGACTTAACAATTTTCACAACACTACAACAAGCTGAAATACTTTTTAAAAAAATGGTCCTCATATTCTGTGTTTACAAATAAAAAAAAATTAACATAAATCAGTATTTATTTAACTCCAATTTAATATAATCTTCAATTGAAGCTTTTCTGGCTCATTTATCACTTTAAAAAAGAAACTTCATCATATCTAATATCCTTCACACACAGGTAATTTCAATAAATATTTTCTTTCAAAAATAACTATCTCAAACCACTTTTTATTGGTTATATATGGGCAATTGTTTAATTAGAAAAAAAATATTTCAGATGAAAACTGAAATATGTTTTTATTTATTTAAACTTTCTAAATACTAAATATGAAAATATAAACTGGAAAAAAAGAAAGGTTTATAAAAACATAAAATTAAAGATTTGAAAACAACACGTATTTTAAATTTTATGATATAATTCACATCATTTTTATAATTAATGATTTATATACATGTAGTTAATCTACTTACCAAGTTACAGTTTCATCACGTAAAGCAAACAAGAGTGCTAAAATGCTGATTAAGTAGAAGAGACAATCTCTAAACATAGGCCACCAATTTAAATAAATAGCCTATAAAATAATTATTTCAATATTAAAAAGAATATACAGATAATATTGATAACTGGTATGAAATATATAAAACATTATTTTGAAATTCAAGCTAAATTCAATGTCTTTTTAAGAAAATCTAAGACAACTTGAGATAACTATATATAATAAGCAATAAATTTCAAACATTTTTAAAAATTTAGCTTTTAAAAAATAAAACACTCCATGAAAATCAAAGAAATTTAGAATTGATTTTACTAATGCTTATAGAAATAAAACAACTTAAAAAATGGGATAGGATTACTCCTTATACATAACAGGAAAGCAATACTTTTTAATTACATTCAAAGAATAAAAAATATTAGAAAGCTTTCAATGATTTTTGTAGATCAAGACAATCAACAGATCAAAATCATTTTAACTAATAAAAAAAAATGGAAATGATGCATACAGAAGTAATAATATCCAATGATTATATATATTAGCAACTATTTTTTTTAAATAATACAAAAATATTTACCATAAAATCCGGTGTATAACGTACATTTTTAAGATCTAAATATACGCCAAGATTTATGAGGTACACGTTATATTCTGGGTATAAATGATAGTTTTAAAATTAAAAAATTAGATAAGCATGAAGAAAGTTAGATTTCTTCATAAACCCGAATACTGTTTATTTAAAAGAAATGACATAGTAAGGGGTTGTAGTTCTAGAAGTATGTAATTTTTTCGAAAGCCTGGTATAATGCCTTGAACAAATGATTTAAAAACATAAGAATATTGCACACGTACATTTCAGGTTCCTTTGCCAAAAAAAGGGGTGCACATTATATTGGAAATACACCTAAAAGTTAAAAAATTCAGCTTGAAAGTATAGATACACATTATACGCCGGATTTTGCAATACTTCATATTTTTTTAATCATGATTTAGCAGTAACATTTCAACAGCACTTTTAATACATTTTGTTTAAAAGATAAGAAACCTATTTTTCTGATTTTAATAACTTGTGTGTACAAGTGAAATAACTTTTTACTAAAGCAATTATTCAATAACTCACTTAATAAAACATTGTATTAATTATTTCATCTCATCTTTTTATATATTTTATTTCTGAAATTACTTTCATTTTTTTTTAAGTTCCAAAAGTGCAGTATATTACCATGCCAAAGATGAAATTGATTGCAATTTTAAAAAGAATACTCATACAGCATAATAATATGTTATAAATATTAAAAATAATAAACAATAAAATAATTGTTAATGAGTATTGGAATTTCAGGGATAAAAGTGAAAATAATTATAGTACAAATTTTTGTACAAATTGCAATATAATATTAAGCATGTTAATTAGAATTAATATTTACCATATCACAAATTAAAAACTAATAAAATATATTTTTAATTTTCTTATGTATAATTTTAAAGCATAATACAAATTGTTAATAAGCAAAATCATTTGTTCTATTATTTTATAAAATATGATGAATGCATAAAAAGATTTCATATGGAAATAAGGAAATATTTTTAATTACTACAAAAGGGATAAGATTTTTTACTTACATGGCCAGCAAATAAGCCACATATTCCAACTACAAATGCAATATTATATACTGCAGAACCCACCACAGTTCCAATTCCAATATCATCCTGAAAAAAAAATGCTTTAACTTAAATTACATTACAGTAAAATAGGACTTTAATAAACTAATAATTTTTTCAAGTTTATTTAATGATATACTTAATAAACTACTTTCATCTTCAAATTATGGTTAATGTATGTTTTACTATCATGCATAAATAAGTTCTATATAATTAAATTACAAATTAAATGATTAGCTTCAACACATTTAAATTAAATGAATACTCATTTATTTTTAAGAAGTTAATATAGAAAATACGAAGATTTTGTGCATTAGTTTCATGTTATAAAAGCTCCAAAATAAACCTATAATTATGAAATAATTATGAAAAAAATAAAAGTAAATTCAAAGATGTACAAAACAAAACTTAATCAATTTTGAGCTCTTTTTAGCATCAACATTTTTTTAAATCAAAAGTTTGTAAAAATTTCATAAAATTATTCACTGAATAAATTGACTATGATATGAACAAAAACAAAGGGCAAATAATCAATTAAATGGTGGAAGCAAATTACATATTTAGAAACTTATAAAAAATGTAATGAATCAAAAGTTCATAATTTAGAATTAAAAATTTTATCTAGCTTCAAAATTCTTGAACAGTGCCTTTAAATTTAATTAAATCGATCTCAAAATAGAAAAGAAAATGCTTTAATTTTTTTTCAATAAATTAGAGAGTAAATATAATAGACAGAATTCAGATATTCCAGGGGAAAAAAAATTTTTTAAACATTCCTAATTCTTTTTAGAGCATGAGTTGTTACCCAATGAAAAATGAAGGAATATTGAGAGAAAGAAAATTATAACAAGAATTATAATAGAAGAAAAATTTGTTCATTCAAGTGAGAAAAATTCCGCACACCTTAGCTACAAATACTGCAATAACTGCAGTTGCAAGTTCAGGAGCTGAGCTACCAGCAGCCATAAAAGTAGCTCCAGCAACATCAGATTGAATATTGAGCACTGAAATTAAAAACAGTTATATTACTAAAATACACATTAAAAATCACAATTTTAATGAAAGACAAATTGATGAAGATTCAAAAAGAAGCAATTCAAACTATAAAGGCAAAGTGGCTCTCTTGTAATGTTATTCAAAATATTTTAATTTATAGTCTTAAAACATGAATTTTTAAATGATGTGATAGATTGGATAAATAATTAAATCTAAAAAAATGAGACTTTTGTCAAAATCTAAGTTACAAAATAAATTAATTTATAATTATTCAAAAAATATTTAAAAATACGTTGAATTTTGAGTCAGCTTATACATATATATACATAAAATGTGTTATGGTTAAATTTTCAATAAATTATTAAAAATAAATATTATAAAAATTGTAAATATGGCAAAAAATAAATATACGGATAAATAATTTTTTCTTTATAAACACACACACACACACACACATATATATATATATAATATTCATTCACAGCACATGGTTAAATAAAGTTTTATTAGATGAAATTGTATAGTTAAATAACTACAAATTACAAAAGTAAATTATCAAAAGTCGAACACTTAATTTAAGGTTAAAATTTGAAACAAAACAATTTTTGACCTTTTACACTCACCCTGCTTTCTTAATTCAACTATTCATTTATACAATAACAGAAAAAAAATTCAAATATTCTTCCTAAATGCATTTATTTTAAAATATATAACTGAATATTCATATATTTATATATGTAAATATCCAAATAAATACTTCAATTTAAAAATAAATTCTTTTAATCTTCAGAGGGGCACATTTTTAATATGGTAAATTTAAATGAAATATTGCATGAATTCCATTACTATGATCATGAGGATTAGTTACACACATCCAAAAAAATTTAGGAGTAGCTGTTGTGTATAGAAGGGGGGGGGGATTGTAGTTGCAAAACCACCGCCTTTCTACAATATTAAAGATTAGATACTGTGTGCATCTAAAAATTGCAGTTGAAATGTTTTTTGATAATGACAAAACTCAGATCTGTATAAATAGTTGCTATATTTTTTAAAAAATAAATTCAAAATATAAACCTTGATAATAACATAAATGTAATATACAGCAAAGAACAGGAATACAGTAAAAAAGTATGTATTGCAAAATTATAAATTACAAATAAAATTTTGTTAAAACTGCTAAAATTAGTTGTTTTTATACAGCTCTATAATTATATATATAAAATTATTATATTATTCAACCAGGCAATAACTATGTGAATTGTACAAATAGGTAATGTGAATAAAATGAACCATAATTAAATACAATGTAATTAGAAAAAAACAAAATACAATAAAGAAAAACATAGTATAAAGTAATAAATTGTAAACAATATCTATCTATAAAAATTAATTAATTATAAAAGGAATATATGACAGAGAGAAAACAGCATACATATTTTCAAAGGTTTTCTTTTTCGTTATAGGAAATTAAAGAGAGAATGAAAAGCTTCAGTCTTTTATTAGAATTGCACACATGTTCTGCAAATGATGTGTGTGCATTTATTATTCCCTGATACACATTTATTATTTCATTACACATTATTGTCAAACTGGAGACGTTTTCTCTATTATAAACAACCTTCCATACTATTCTCACATATTTTTCTGCATCCAAAATTCCCAGTAAGTGATCCTTGTAGAGCTGATTCAAAGCCTCATGGAAAGTGTAATAACCACCATTTCAAAGAAATACACAATTAAATCAACAAAAGGTTGTAAATCTAAATGTTTTCTGGGGACTTTTGTAAGAAAAAGAATATCTTCAAATTATTCAAGAACTAAACAGTAAGTTTTCCTATATATTTTCTATGATCTTTGTGTATTTTCTATGATTTTGGCTCAATAAAACATTGCACATTTAAAAAGATTTACTTTTTTACTTACATTTACACATTTTTTCAAGAGAAGGCACAAAATATTCATCACATATAATAGCAAGACCCAAAAACATATAAAGTGATACAAAAATATGCAAAATAAGTCCTCCTTTTCTTCTTGTAGTATAGTCAATTAATGGACGAGGAAATTGTTCTATATCTGGAGGAGTACAATTTATGTTATTTACCCATGGTTCAGTAGTATCTGCAAGAAAATCATATGTTAATCATCTTTTCATAATGTTAATATATATTTTCAAATAATTCATTAAATCAATCAAAATTACAGATAGTAGCAAAAATTCAAATGCTGAAATGAATATAAATAACCACTGAAGTGAATGAATAATGAATACAACAGGTTAGTTTCATAAATAAGTCATTTAAATGTTAACTTAATTTTGAGTAAGTTATTATATTTTATCCTGACATGACTCTTTTTTTTAATACTATTTGAAATGATACACATAATGTTTAATTAAGTTTTTACATTAAAAAAAATTAAATCAACAGACAATCTAAAAGCACATACATCCTGTTTATAATTAAAAATCCCAACAAAAGAGAACACACACTTTCTGATAATGTATATACAATCAGCTTTGCATGTTTGTTTCTAGGTGTTGAAAATACTATTGTTAAATGTTAATAAAAATATCATTATTTTAATTTAGCATTCAAAAGATACATTCCTAATAGGTTTAATATTTTCAATATTTGAAACAATTTCAAAAATGCAAGATGCTAAATTTCTTAAGAGCCAGAGCTCTCAAAATTTTATATATAGTAATACTTTAATTTAAATCTATAACAAAACCTAAGCAATTAGCAATTTTTATTGTGCTACATACCATCAAATATATATATTTTTAAATAAGTATCTTCTAACAGATCAGTGTTTCTAAATTTACTCAATATGATACTTATAAAAAAAATTTTACAGCAATGGTTGCCCTACAAAAGGAAAATTAAATCATAAAATACAAAATACTTAAGCTTGAAAAAAACTTTTAAGTAAATTTTTTAAATAAATATCACTATGCCAAGAAATGATTTGTTTCTCATGTTTTCTTATACATATAAAAAAGACAGCATATTTCAAACATTGTGTGATAATAAATATTTAATTAATTAAAAGGCCAAAATAATGCAATCTAAAAATCTTTTTTAATCATTTTTTTTATATAAAAGATAAATTTACAAAATAAGGATATGTTATAAACTGCACAATGTATATTAATAACAATAGAAATTTGCATATAATCACATACATTTTATGTGGAAAAACTATAAAAAAAATGATCGTAATACTTCTTTCAAGTTATTTATATGTATATATGAAACATTTACTAAATTTTCATTTATCTTCACAAAACAAATACTCACTCGGTTCTTCATTATTCAAAACACTCAAAGGCTTTCTTTGAGCAGAAGAAATAGACATGTCTTCATTGGTTGTCTTTGAAGAGATTTCATTAGGTGAAAGAGGGGCGGTATAAATATGGTACATGAGACAAAAGCCCATGTAAAAAATAGTAATTGATGCTATGACTTCTCTTCTTTCAGCCATTGTCACTAGAGTTCAAAGAGAACAAAAAATTATGGTCTAATATCCAATTTTTAAAAATCAGAATAAACAAAACTGATATCAAACTCAGGAATACTTAAATTTTAGAATCAAAATTTGTTTCTTCAGAAGTAAAATGCACAACAATATTAAAAATATTCAAAAAGAAACACATAAAAAATTTCTATAATGTAATTGGGGTGGGGGAGGGGTCACTTTATCTTTTACATTAGTTAAGAATTATAATTTTAGTTATTTCATTGAACTATACATAAATATACCATCTCCAATCACTTATATTATGCTATCAAATAAAAATTTTGAATACTAATAGATTGAAAGAAAAGTTTGCATAAAACAGATTGTTGTAATTCATTCAAAATCTGAAACAAAATACTCATGGGGGAGGGGGGGGGGAGATACTTTTTTGTTTCATTCAGTCAAAGTATTAAATTACTTAATCTACGTATTAATGTAAAAATAAGAAGATTTATTGATAACCAAAATGCAAAACTTTTAATTATACCGAATATTTTAAAATCGATTTTTTGAAATGTTCTTCAAAAGCTCAAATTTCAAAATTAAAATATCAACAAATTAATAGGGTAAATATTTTTGTAGAAAAAGTATCAACTTTATGTTATATATAAATGAGCTCCAGCTTTTTAAATATTAATGTAAAAAAGGGAGGGATTTTTGAAAAAATGAATATTTTAAATATACTTGAATAAGACATCATTTGCTTACAAAATTAATATATAGCTGATTATTAATTCAAGAAAATAAAGTCAATTGAATTTTTTCGACAAGTTAATTCCACAATTTCTAATGCAGCAACTTATAAAATCCCCACTTCATCCCCTATTTCAGTTTCCCTCGAAATGTTTTTATGATAATTCTCGTAGTGTTGTAGTGCAAATAAAACACATTATTAATAACTTTAATAAAACCAAAAATGGCGGGATTTTACAGTTCTTATATAATTATAGTTATTTTCACTCCTTTATAAAAAGTTTTGAGCTTCACAAGAGAACGCATTCTCGTAATTTTCCACGAAAATGGTTTCTAAAAATAAATTTATAAATGTATATCATATAGAATGTATACCAAATATTAAGCTGCATTCATGGTATGCGTTAATATTAATAAGAATTATGACAGTAATTCTTATTAATATTAAAACATACGTTTAAGCAATTTTTTTTTTACTTTTATAGGCAAATCTCAGGACATGTTAACAACAAAAAAATTATAATAATCTTAATGATACTACAGTAATTTTACAGTTTTAAATAATTGCAAAAAAAAAAAAATTATTTTAAAAACTAAATATGTACTAAAAAATTCTTAATGATACTATAGAGTAATTTCATAATTATTAAAAAAAATTTAATTCGTGCATTTTTTTTTTTTTTTTGAATTTTTTCCAAAAAAAAAATTAGATGCCACATAAATTGGTAAAATATAAAATACATCATTTTTATACAAAGTTTGTTCTATTTATAAAAAGCTTTGAGCGAAATAGTAATTTAAAGCCAAATTACTTGTACAGAACTCCTACACATTAGGAAAAAAAACGCCTTTCTGCTATGTTTTCAGAATTACATCTGGTATACTGTTTTACAAAGAAAAAGAATAAAGATTACATACCAAACAAAGCTGGTCATGAAACCGTATTCACCCAACGGGAAAAAAAATATTATAGAAGCATAATACATCAAATGAGGATTATGAAACACACACAAGCTTCATACGAAAACTCTCACTTCTTAAACACAAAAGAAATACACAATAGTCGGAATAGAGAAAAGTGAGTTTCAAATATTCAGCTTGTAAAGATGCGTTTCTTTGAAAATGTATAGGTATAAAAACAGTACATTATTGTCATCAGAAATCAGCACTTCTGTTTTTAAAATACAGTTCGTTCAAATCTTTCAAGAAAAGCAAGTCATCCGCAAAAGGAAACTAGAATTCGATTTCATTAATATGCAGAAAGGAAATGTGTGTAAAAATTAATATACGCTAGGTTTAAAATTATTTTAAGATAACTTTATGATTGAGGGTATTTTATTATATTCGCTCTATTATTGTTCGTTTTGTGAGATTACTACCTGCTACAGTCTGTTAGCATTTTATGTGGAAATTAAAGTATACTTGATTTTTAAAATATTTTTACCATGTTCTAAATTTTGTGAATGTGTTATTCATATAATTAGATCTGCATTGAATCTTTTAGAAACATGACATAATGTAGATGATATAAAAATATGTTTGATAGTAATACACAAATACTATTAAATAGTTTGAATTAATGTAATTTTTTATCACACTTAAAAAAAATTAGTTAATGCTACATTTAGCATTACAAAAGAAGAGCGATAATGATGGACTTTTAAACAAAAGTCAACTACACTTACGCAACACTTACGTGAGCCGGAAACACTATTTCCTAACTACCACATCGTGCTACACGATTTTGGGATTTAATCATGAAGTAGTTTCAACTACTTCCACAAAAGTTTTTGATAGATTTATTACTTGATTTCTTTCTAAAGTTCCTTCTAAGGTCCAATAACAAAACTATTGGCAACAGACCTCGTAATTTGAAACCACGGTTACGTGAAAAGACAATTTAGCTGGCGCTCCATACTTTCACACTACGCCAACGCAAGAGCTTTGAGCCTGGACAGATTTCACGTAAATCGGAAAGGTAAGGCATTTGTGTTTATACAAGACTTGTTTCTGTTATTATCGGAAATAAAAGAACCTGCATTTATAGGTTCAGACATCCGGAAAATTATGAAAATTGATAAGTGTAAAGCTGTTCTTATGAACATAGAAAAAGACGCACACGGTTTTCATTCTAGGATGCTCTGGGGGAAAAAATTCCAGAAAATAGCAAAGCTAAAAACTACAAAAGCATAATTTAAAATATGGCATTTTTTAAAAAAAAATTAGGGAGTCACATGTGTCATTAAATATTAATTTTTCAGATAATAAGGAAGCAATGAGCGATGCGCGTGATAAGAGACTTCACAAACAAATGTTTGCTATGGAGTAACGTTATCGATCACAATAGAATGCAGAAACGTAAGCTGACTATTATTGGATCTGATGAGGAGCTGTTAAGAGGGCGGGGCTGGATCACTGATGATGACCGCAAGACGCCCTATTGTGTTCCTTATTTGGAGCCTTGAGAAGTTACTGTAGGTATAAGAGAGTACAAGCCAATTTGGAAACAAGGCTGAGAGAAAGTCTGGGAATCTCTTGGAGATTTTGTTGCAGTGTCTGGGTTTCCCATTTTCGTGTATCTTTTATGGTGAAATATGTCACGCCTTTAAAAGAGACACGTGACATAGAATCATTTCTGTTTGGTAGCAGCTGGGATTACTATTCGGCCATTGGTCCTTGTCACCCCTCGTGCGGTGAACTTTGAAGCCGGAGATTGGCGTGAAAACTGCACCGGTCACTTCTCTGTCGGCTGGATAAAGGGAGGTCAAAGGTTGACTTGCCCTAGAACTTAAGCATCGGCATTGTCCAGTCTTAGGTACTATTCGACGAGAAACTTCGTGACCGTTGGGAAGTCAAAAGTTCTCTAACAGAAAATCGGTGGAGACTGCCGCAGTTCAGAGGGTAGAAACCGAATAACGATATAAATAAAGAAACAAGAAGAAACGTATAATTAAATTAATACAAAAAAAGAACAACTTGCTTTATAAAATGTGTGAAAATATTCTGAAAGTATATTTAATATTTTACATAGTACTATCTCCTAAATTAGTATTATATATGACAGGAGAGTATTATAAAATACCATTTACATTTTAACTTCACTAATTTTTGATAAAAATCCTTAAAATCCTCATGAGTACATACTATAACTATTTAAAGTGAATTGGCACTTGCCAAAAAAACATTTATTTTGTTGTTATAAAAAAAAAATTAGATAAAAAAAAAGTTACAAATGAAAATTAATATGCAACAGTCGGGTAATATGAAATAAGTAGTTTAAACTGTTAGAGTACTGATTAGGCTTCATAAAACGTAGTTATCTTTAATAACAAGAACCATATTTTCAAGATTACGAGCAAATTTCGAGTCTATTTAGAAAAGTCATAGAGGTATAATCTCTTTCTGCTCCGCTACAGTCAAGGTGAACCCACAGAAAACAGCTGAAGTATTGAATCCAAATCCCCCCTCGTTGATCTTCCGAGATATCCCGTTACAGAGGATACATTCAGCGTCTTTGTTTTCAGGATCTCTAGTTATTGTCAAGAAGTACAATACACATGATAAATCAGAATGGAACGATTCGAAGCTGCTAACACTGAGTCATCTCTAGCTTTTTGGTCCAGAAAAAAAATGTTGGTAAAGTACAATTTCTTAACAGAAGGTCTTTGAATATTCGGTTTCTTTTGTTATTTTGAAGTCTCTAGTTCCTCCTTTTTGTCTTTTTCTCTTTCAGTTTAACCTCCAACGTGTTTTCATATTTAGAATATGTTATTATAGAAGGAGATTCAGCTTTCTATATTATTTCAATATGATGAATACGACCCCGACTGGAGTCGATAGATTTTCTGGATTCGAAAATCGTAGGCGCTCATGTCATATGATTATCGGCTTTGGTACACTCGGCAAAATTAAGCATCTGACGAGAATTTGAATTTAAAAAAATAATTCAAGCGTCCAATTTGGGTAGCGAGGCGCCACTAGATGATGCCACCATGAAAATGGCTTTCACATTTGGGGACTTGCCGTGTCTGTAAACGCGAAGTTGTTAAAATGCAGCCCCATTGGGGGGGAAAAAGAACGTGGAAAGCCACACGATAGAAGTGAAACTTCTTTGGCGACGTTGGCCGTAAATGCAGGAATAGATCTAATTATATTAAACTGCTGAGATAACTTTAATCAAATAAAATTCGAACTTCATTTATTGTATGAAAATGTTTTTATTCAATTTTCTGCATCATCATTTTCCAAGAAAGACACAATAGGTGTGTGGTAACTGAAGTAGGATATAAAAATCCTCGATTGTAGTCAATCAAGAAAATGTGAGAGAACTGCATCAATCGTGGTTCCGTATATTGTTTTTCCTTCTCTAGAATCAGTATTCAGAGTCCGTTTCAAGAACTCAATGAGTGGCTTTGCTTCTTCTGAAGCAAAATTAACATTAAAGTCTCTAGTTAAGATAATCGGCTTTTCATCATCATTGGATCCAATGATTGCAGCAGCCTCTGATGTGTACAGCACTAAAACTTTATGAATAAAGATGGTAAAAGCTGCGACAGAACTACCTGGTGATATATAGACTTTCGCCTAGAATTGCTGCTAGTTTTGCTTTTTTTTTCCTTTCACGAAACTCTTTTCCTCTTTTTGCATTTGTTCTAGGCTATCTGATCAGAATTAATTTTGATTCAATGAAAATAAAAATTAATAATATACACTTAATGCATCACTAACAGAAGTCACTGTGTTTGTTTACAAGACGCTATCAGTAGCGATTCTGGCGCAAACGTTAGTGACATATACACAATGCCCCAGATACTCCCGAAACGGGAAGAGCCATATAATGGTAATATTTTAGGTGCGTTTATTCGTTAAAAACGGCACGTTTTTTTTTATTACAGAAAAACTACGAAAATACGCCACGCGAGTTCATTACGAGAGTAGCAAGGGTACCCACTTCACCTAAGCGCCTTTCGTCCATAGCAGCAAGATATACTTTTGATGCACAATTCCCCCTTAGCTTAGCAATCGTCCAACTTTTTCACGGATATGACGCAGGTCACGTTGTGTAACCCCCCCCCGCTCTCTTTTCCTCCCGCTCGCTATCTCCTCACCATGGCGACGTTTCGGGGGATGAAGGGAATCACTACTTCCGTTCGCTTTTCACTGTTACGCAAAACTGAGTAAATTTCCCATTCACTCCCGTCCGCAAAGAAGTTTCACTTTAAGAATTATTAAATAGTATTCTATAATCTCCTACACGCTATCTGGGAAAATAAGCCTTGAAACTGAAGGACAAAACATCGTCAGCTAAAAACCGACCACGGTATAACAAACTGCAATTCTTTTAGTGTACATTATATGTAATATTAATGTTCAAGTCAGATTTGTACTAGTAAGAAAACTTACTGCAAAACTTTTGAAAATTACAAAACACATTTTGTTCTGTAGAGAGTTATACTACAACAAGCATCAACTCTCACTGCAATATGATGAGTTTTTTTTTTTTTTTTAGTTTATGATTTTCCCTCGCGTTAGCAATTACTAACAGAGCCAAAAAACATGACATTTCCTATAATAATAACCCATGAGTACAAACAAAAATTATAACCAATTATATAAATGCTTATTATAGTTTTTATGAACTCAAAAGAGTGTATTTAATTAAAGTATCAACATTAAAATTTAGAAAAAAAATAATAATAAACATTTCTGTTTAGTAGTGGAATTTGTACTGGCCCCCCATTTGATCCTACTTTTAAGTAATTTTTACCCATTTCCCTCAGTTTCATTCATTTTTTCTATATTTCGGTTGCAGTAAAACGATGCATGTTTTGTTTAGATTTTAATTTTTTTTTCTGACAAAAACTGAACGAAAGTTCGTTTTTATATATAGCTCATCTGAATTTCGTAATTCATATTCTCGCATATCTAAACACATAATTAACTGCCAAAAGTTTAGCAAGCATCCATTTATATTATTCACATGTTAGAAAGTCTTAAGAACACAGGTGATAAATATTAAAAGTTTTCGAATTTTACATAACGATTTAAAAAAAACTCTTAAAAGCTGAATTTTTTTTTCTACAGAAAAAACTTTTTCATGCATTTTATTTAACACTTACGGTTTTGAAAATCAATCTCTCGTAAGCCATTAGAAATGGGTTCATTAAACATGAGAGGTAAATCGAATATTTTACAATCTTTTCGATTTAATCAAAAGTCTTCGAGAAAAATGCATATTTCCTCAAAGCCTAACAAGCACGAAAACATGCAAAAAATTCGTTCAAGAAACTCTCAGCTTTTCAGGAATTTCTAGTATCTTTGATAAATAGATTTTATTTAACGAAAAAAAAAATAATCAAAAAGTTAAACACACACCACACACAAAAAAAATACCATTATTTTATAAGCATAACGTACATTTTATGTCTATATTTTCGCGCGCGCGCACGTTTCCCTCATTATTTTTCAAACATAAATCACAAAATAAAATTTATAAATCACAAAATAAAATAGATGAAGTTCAAAAATACTTGTATTTAAATTGATAAATCTATTTCAAGTGATCATTTCTCAGTTGATATCTTTCTCATCCTCCGTACGTGAGCTTTTTGAAAATTTCCCACGTGTTAAAAAAAAATACGAAAAAAAAATGATAAGCAACGATAGGAAGCGTAAAAACGCAAACTGTATTAAGAATAAACAGCTCGTTTGTTAAGCGGAAGATTAAAAATTATGCAGACTGCACTTCAAAAATACTTCCACCGATCCAGTTGAAACAAGAACAGCTCAAGCACTTACATAGTAATCCAAGATAACAGCATATGAATCGCATTCAAACAGATAGTTGCAATGAAAGGGGGGAAAACACGCAGCATGAAAAAGATTTAAGATTTCGGGAGATTTATTCGGTAATAAGATGTATTACACTTAAACGGTGAAGATATTACAATAAAAGTTTTGAAAAGATCGGAAAAAATTAACTAAAAATTGAGAACTTTGGTAAAAAAAATTAAACCGTGAATCCCCAACATAAGTTTTCCGACACTATAAATCAAAAATTAAGTCAATTCCTCAGTAATTACTCTGAAACAAACAAATCAAGAATTAAAACAAACAAATTTGTCTTCCAGCTATACATTGGTGAACCTCTCAAAACACTCTTACATAAGTAGTCCAAACTATAAGTAGTAAACCAAACATAAGCCAGTAAAAAGTAACATAAGTAGTAAACCAAACATATGTAGTAAAAAGTAACATAAGTAGTAAACCAAACATAAGTAGTAAAAAGTAACATAAGTAAACATAAGTAGTAAACCAAACTATACTTTTGCAAAAGTTGTTCGATTAAGTAACTAGCTAGTATTAATTACTGATAAAACTGGTAAATAGTTCATTACAGAACAAATCCAAAACGACAAAAGTAGATTCTAAACGCTGATTTTATTAATTTTTTTAATGAAAAATCACACTGGAACAATTTAAGTTTTTACAGAAGAAATCATTAAAAATATTTCTATACGATATAATAACGATTTTGCGTTAGGCAAAAAATTTTCGATATCCGTACTTCAATCTGTTTGACAATTTTTTTCCCACAATACTACAATGATCAATGTTTTTTTTTTAAAAAGTACTAACGTAAAATAATTTGAACACTACTTACTCAGCTACAAAGGCATTTATCATTAAAAAAAATCTTTATGGAAAAAAAAAACTTATTTCCAATTTTTTTTTTTCAAGTTAATTTTTTAGGGAAGCAAATTTACTATGAAATAAATCATTGCACTGTTAAATGTTTTAGAACGGATTCAGATATTTCATAAACTAAAAGGAAAAACTAAACTAATAATTCCGTAAAATACATTCGAAAACCCACTTGTTGTCATAAGACTTCATAACCTGTCAAGCGAGATATACAAGGTGAAATGAATATTGAATAGCTCCAATTTCAATGCAGAAAAACATTCTTCGAACTGAAAAACATGCGTCAGAGGTGTTTTTCGCCGTTATTTGATATTAAGAATAAAAAAAACATGTTCTTCCATCCCCAAGTTTGATTCCAAATATAACACAATGGCCATCAATAATTTACTAGACTACTAATACAAATAAATGCCACAGTGAAATATAGCTGATATCAATGTATATCCATACTAGAATAGTGGAAAAATATATTTGTAGGAATTGCAAGCATTGTATGAAATACGAAATTTCGACAAGGAAAAAAATATTTAAAAAAAGTTTTGAAAGTATTGCTTTCATTCATGAAATAACCGTAGAAATCATTTTTTTTTTTTCATTGTTAAGTGTTGTGTAGTGAAGTAACCTAATAAAAATTTTCAAAATAAAACTATCTAAGTATAAAATGTTAATATATATATAATTTGGATTTACTTTATACCTAAATACAAGCATTAACTAACCTAAATAATAAATAAATACGCACGCGCGAAATCTTTCTTTTTATTATTAAATATTATTCAATGATTAGTACTTCAATTTTTAATTAGTTTAATACGATCAAGAATAAATTATAGTTTAAAAAAGCTAAAAAACACGCTTTACATTGAATCGAACTAAAAAGTAAAAAAATAATTCTTAATATAAGAATAAAATGATTAACGAGAAAATTAATGTCATTGGGGTAAAAACGTGGGGTGTTCTATAAATATATTAATGGTTATAATTTCTAACTTCTTTTCCGAAATACTGAGTTAGTATAAAAAATATAGTACAAAGCCCCCTCCCCCCAGGCTTTTACCACAATGACATTAATTTTCTCGTTAATCATTTTATTCTTATATATTAAGAATTATTATTTATTTTTTTTACTTTTTAGTTCGATTCAATATAAAAGCGTGTTTTTTAGCTTTTTTCAAACTATAATTTATTTTTCATTTTTTAGTTCGATCTACAATAAAAGAGAGCTTTTTAGTTTTTTAAACTATCATTTATTCATTGTTGAATTTATCCTTGAGTTTGATATTTGGAGCCGGAATTATATATATATACGTGGCTACTGGAATCAGTCTAGCTCTTCAATGGATATTGATTAAAGGGTCTGAAGTGTATATACCTCTTCGTTTACGGGGCCTCGGATGAGTCCCGTTTGGTTATATTAGATTCCGTCTCTATAGAACAGGTCAAACAAATAAAAGTGTGTCAAGAAGAAAAAAAGTTCGAATTAAAAGAAATGTTAATGTACCATGTTTTTATAACGGACTAAAAAGTATAAAATTCCTCCTTTTCGTCCCCTCCCCTTTCACATTTTCATGCATTGTCATCCACTTCTGAGCTATGGTCCAAATTTCAAGTCTAGCTCTCATCAGAAAGTCACACAGTTTAAAATCAATTTCAAAATTCCACCCGGACAGACATTAAAGAAAGCGAGTTAATAAAAACACTGTAAATTTTAAATGTCAATCATATTATACCCTTTTAAACGTATTACTATATTGTTAATTCGCATCATCACTTCTAAATATATTGCTTTTTAAAATAAAGAATATTTAGCAGTTAGAACATATTTTTTTCACATGCCCGAGCCCTTTTCATTTTCAGTTTCAAAAAAATGTTTATATTATAGTAAGCAATTGCTAACACACATCACCCTCCACTTTCTCACATAAAGAACACTTTTTTTTGTTTGTTTTATTTGTTTTTACCACAAGTGTATTTTACACTTGCATATAATTAGCTTTAAATTAAAAACACTCGCTTTTAGGGTTACACCTTATTCTTTTAGCCGCCAAATCTGGAAATGGTGTGTGGAATTTGTCGCCAAATAAGAAAATGGTATATGCAATAAGTCGCCAAATCTGGAAGTGGTATATGGAATTGTCACCAAATCTGATTATCGTTATTCCTGACGATCCTGATAAGGACAATGGAACAAAATTATAAAATTATTGTATTGTCATTGGTCCTTGACAAGTGTGCAAAATTTCGAATGAATCCGACCTTTTAAAGTAAGTAAAAATCGAGTTCCAAGATTACGTTACATGCAAGTGAAACTTATAAAAGCGTGTTAAAAAAAATTAACTCTCTCTACGAGGGGCTGTTAGTATGATTATATTTGAATTATTTTAGAAGTGCTTTATTACTTTTAGAATAAATTCTATGCGCTTGTGATAGTTTTAACATATTCCTCGACTCTAATGCTTCACGATCCTAGTACATTAATATATTTTCTATATAAAAGTCCTCCACTATTTATATATTTCCTTTTCTATTACTATATGCTTCTTATACAGCACACACTTTACAAAACTGTATAATATTTGTAACATATCCCTGAGCATATTATAGTAAGAATATATTCCAAGAGATATATATCAACACAAACATTATTTTCGTCAAAAAATGAATATTCTATATATATATAGTGATTTTTTGCAAATTGATTTTATGACCAATTTGGTGAAAGAGATAAATCGACGAGATGCACGTTCAGTCTGGCAACATATCGAGAAATTATTGCTGAATTACGATTACTATTCCACGAGAACAACAGTTTGGTCAGAGATTTTAAATCCGTTTTAGAGGATGTGAGATCAGATGACTTGAAAGTTATTATCAAAGCAGATAAAGCTCCATCAAATGAACATGAAAGATGCTCCAATGGCTCCTGAAGTAGCAGCTGTAATTGTCGGAACAGAAATTACTCGGCGAGATACTGTTATTAGCAAGCGAGATCAAACGAAACAACATGTTGCTGAAACACATCGGTCGTACGACGCACTTCAATATCCAATACTGTTTCCACGAAGAGAAGACGAATATCATCTTGAATTGTGTGTATCAAAATCCCACTACAGGTGCTGTAACATCAAAAAGAGTCAACAGTATGGATTTTTATGCATACCACATCGTGATTTGAGCTGAACAGTTCAACCATATTCTGAAATGTCGTGAACTTTTTCAGCAATTCATTGTTGACATGTACGCTAAAGTTGAAAGTGAGACTAAATTACATTCGTTACAATTATTTAACGAAGAGTATACTCACATTTACGAGATACAATCGTAAATGATAAAGAAGTTGCTAGTATCGGGCAAAGGGTTATAGTTCTGGCTTCGTGCACTGGAAGTCCAAGACACATGCACGAATATGCTCAGGATGATTTGACATACGTTCGCAAATATGGACGTCCAGATCTTTTTAGCACTTTCACATGTAATCCATCTTGGAATGAAATTAAAGATCTACTCTTGCCTCGACAGCAGTCATTTCATCGACATGACCTCATAGCGAGAGTTTTCAAACAAAAACTGACACGTTTTATGGATCTCATTACGAAGAACCACATATACGAAGAAACTCGCAGCTGGATGCATTCCGTTGAAGGGCAGATTGTTCGCACTCAAATTGACAATATCTTAGAGCTGAACTACCTGACCCAGAAGAAGATCCGGGATTATTTGAAATTGTCAAGAACATGATTCACAGACCGTGTGGGCTACAGAACCCACATTCACCCTGCATGAAAGATGGAAAACTAGTAGGACGGATCTGCCGGGTTCAGCTAGTTATTTTATGTAACCAGTAGAAATAACAGCATTCATGAACTTAAATATTTCAGAAATTAAAAGAACATGCAATAACATCGAGTTCTTAGGCAGTACTTTGTTCAGATTGTTCTTTACAAAGGATCATACACAAGTATTCTTTAACAAACTGTTAATAATGATTAATGAAATGTGAAAATAATCGTGAAATAGATAAATAGGAAACAAAAGCAATTTCGTTCAATTTCAGTAAGAGTAATAAATAATAAAACAGAGTTTTATGTAAATTCTTTATAAAATAAAAACAAATGTAACTATCGATGAAGTTATGGTAATTTGCAGTGAATATGTATAAGAGCATGTATTAAAATAACATTGATCCGATTTGGCAAAACATCTGGATGACCACCATCACACTTTGAAAGGCCTTTTGTAATGGGATGTGCCTGACAATTCACAGAGCAGGATCGATATTCTAGAAGTTGAATATTCTAAAATCCTTTCTTAGAACATAGTCCGAGAAGGATAGTAAATATTTTAGTCTTACATAGCTATCATGGAGATATTCGTTGTTATACATGTTTCTAAGCTGGTGAACTTTTCCCCATAATTGCGTTGAATTTATGTAAACAATCATTCTTGACTGATCCAATAAATATGATAAAAAAGTGAGAAATAACGCAGTAAAAAAAGTGCAGTGCCCTACGCAGTAACAAAAGGCATATCGGAGACGGACCTAGCCACGATCAAGTGACGGGGACGACACCATGCCAATTTGAATATCGACAGATTTAACGTGCATCACCTCCTGTAAATGGCAAATTTGTTGTTGTTGCTAATGCCACCTGTCTGACGTACTCAGATCGAGGCCCACGAAATTTATCATGGTATCGGGCTAGATTGTACGCCTATCGTTAGCCGTAGCTTTGAGCATCATGCAGATGACCGAACGATTTGCCTCAGTTCCACCCCAATTTTGTGGGAGAATACCCTGGGAGTGTGGTCAGGGACTTCCCACCTCTCTTCCCCTTCCACCAACCTCACGAGAGGACTTGCGGCTTGACAGCTATTTAGAGTACCTCCATGCCGCAAAGGCATTATACATTTACAAACATCCATGCCTTCTCCGGGATTCGAATCCAGGCCTTACGGAACAGCAATCAGCGTCGCTAACCACTATACCGGATGGGCGACATGGCAGATCTTTGTGCCATAATTGTGAAAGTAATTCGTACTGATTAGAACAAAGATTGCCGGAGAGGTCTAATTCAGGGCTTTAGAAAAGATCTTTAGTTATTAGGGGTTAATATTTTTTTTTCCTGTTTTAAAATTAGTTTTTTATCTTTAAGAATTGAAATTATTAGGTAATACTATCCATTTTAACATGTATAGATGTAATATAGATTTGTACAGGAAGGGGTACGATCCATAGATCTAAAAGGGAATAATGATCGAATATTAGTGGCGTTTATGGAGAATATTAAGAGCGCCCTGCAAATTCAGACAGTTGCTACATTTTAAACTTTAATATTTTATAAGTTGGATAAATACGTACTTGGCGTCAGTCAGGCTTTGGCCCTCCGCGATGCGGGGGTGTACGTTACGCTACTGTCTAATATGTACCTAAAGGGAAAAGTCATAGCATAATATATAAACAAAACAAATATCTAAATAACCTCTCCCTTTCCCACCTAAATTTGTCCTTATATTCTTCATAACTTTTTTGTTTGCAATTATTAGTATTATATTACATGCTATACATACATTCATGTCCATAAATTAAGGATAATTCAGAATCACACAGAAATTGAACTCTAAAATAAAAATTTCACCTGTAGAATTATCACACACATCTTGAAGAAGAATATGCAAATAACAGGAAATCACCAGATGGCGCTTATAGTACGTCACAATGACGAGAGTGTAAAGAGGGGTATATAAGGAAAGGTGGCAAAGAAGTAAAATTGTTCACAAGCGCTTTAAAAGCCCTTCAGTGCAATAACCGCATAGTTATGGCACATAGGAAGCATTTGGATGATTTTTTACGTGGTAGAATTATCGGACGACTGGAATGTGGACGTACTCAGCTGGAAGTATCCGAGAAACTTGAAATCGCCCAAAGTGTCATCTCCAGGTTTTGGCAACGATTCCAAGATGATGGTAATGTGAGTAGATGTTACAGCACAGGTCGCCCCCGAGTTACAACGCCGAATGAGGACCGGTATTTGGAAGTTACTGCCAAAAGAAACAGACGTAGCACAGCATCAGACCTGTCTCGTCAGCTCTCTTCAGCTACCGGTACGACAGTTTCAAGGCAGACCGTGTACAGACGCTTAGGGCACATTGGTCTATATGCTCGTAGGCCTGTCAGATGTGCTCCCCTTACCGCAACTCACTGTCGCCTGCGATTAACATGAAGTAGAGATCCTGCATTGTGGACGCCACAACAGTGATCTTGAGTGATGTTTTCCGACGAGTCCAGGTTTAGTTTGCAGTCTGATTCTCGCCGGACTTTCATATGGAGAACGCCAGGTACCCGTTACCACCAAGAGAACACCATTAAACGACACCGTTACGGTGGTGCAGGATGGCTCGTTTGGGGAGGAATTATTCTTGGTTCCAGAACTGACCTGCATGTTCAGAGTGTAACGATGACAGGCCACATCTATCGGGATGTCATTCTGGAACAACATGTACGTTTGTTTCGGGGCGCCATGGGTGCTGAATTTCTGTTTATGGATGACAACGCCCGTCCTCACCGTGCAAATATTGTAGACGAATGCCTTCAATCGGAGGATATCAACCGGATTGATTGGCCAGCATACTCACCGGACTTGAATCCAATAGAGCATGTGTGGGATATGCTTGGCCGACGAATTGCAGCCCGTCAACCCTGTCTACCCGCAGCCTGTCTACCGGAACTTCGGAGGGCATTGCTTGATGAGTGGTGTTATATTCCCCAAGATCAGATTGATAATTTGATACTCAGCATGCGTAGGCGTTGTAAGGCCTGTATTGCATCGTCCGGGAGACATACTCCGTATTAACCATCATATTAACCATATTATACTGTTTTTTGTAAATAGGTTCTTTTTTAAAATGTGCTCCAGGGAGTAAAAATCGCAATTTTTATTAATTATGTCAAACATATAGCATCTTTTTTGCTCTTTACCTTTTGTTTAATAAATAGATTTTATAAATAAGTCAAATTTGTTTTGCTTCTGTCTCTTTCTTTGCCTGAACTTCATTATCCTTAATTTATGGACATGAGTGTACTTTGACGTTTTAGCTACAATGCGACTTAAACCTCTTGAGTGCCACTGGCATTTATAAACGTCTCGCTCAACCAAAGCGTTAACTGCCACTAACGTATACATAAGTATTTCCGAAGTACGATCTTTTCTGTGCACTGCTATCCATAAAACTATTCCAAAGGTTTTGGAATGCAATAAAAGGACATTGACAGTGTTTGCAAGGGATTCACTTATATTTCAGAGGATTTGCTTTATATATTTCTTCTCTTTTTCTCCCCCCCCCATACATCACAAATGCGTGCCTATGTGGAAAAAGGCGGCATTGTGGAGCGAATCACGTAACTTTTAATTGACAGTTAAGGGATTAATTATAAACCATACAAATTATCAAGATATGTGTTAGTTTTTGTAAGTAATTTTATATGTGAAAAGCCATTGGGTCACTTATAATTATTAAACTTGTTCTTAACTTAGAATTGTTAAATTAATTATAAAATACATTGTATAGTACTGATACATTTATAAGGGTTTTATATCAGTGTAATTGTGTACTTTATTTTTTTATTATGTCAAGAATGTATTTTTTTTGTTTACTTTCAGTAAATTAATATATTTTTTTTAAATAATCCTTTGCTTTTGACTTTTCAATATGTTCGCACCCCCTCGTAGAGTCATTATGCCCCTCTAAAGGAGTGCGACCCCCAGTTTGAGAGAAACGCTGCATTTATAATAATAATTCACACAATATGTGTCATCTCAACTTTTGTATTACATTTAGTAACAGGGGTATGTGTGTGCCGTTTTTTTTATACATGTAGAAATCTAGGTCTATTGAAGCTGCCTACAGTCGCATTTCATATTCTGCGTTAATTTATTTCTGCATTTTGTTTTTGCTGCCACATAAGTCCAGATAAATGTTTATAGTATAAATAAGTTGCTGAAAATGGCATTTAAATATTTATAACTGTGTGTGAAACTTCTATGTGTTCTGCAAATTTCGCACCCTAAAATTTAGAAGCGATTCCTGTTTAAATGTAAGTTTTAACGTTGAATCAGTTGATATGTCAATAAGTTGTTCCCTCCCCTTCATTGGCAAGCTTTCTGATTTATGCATTCTAGCTTAATTTTCTCCTCTGAAAAATATTATTTTACAGGTGTTAGGTGAATAAAACATTGCACTAGCGAGTATGAAATAATTTTGTGGTACCCTGTATCACACACATAAGTAATAGAATGCTTATAATGTAAGTAGTACATAAAAAGAAAAAATGTTTAAATATTTTTTATTATATTATTATAAAAACTGCAGGAAATTACTTAAAAAAAAGGCTGTTCGGCGCCAAATTTATATTTTAAATTTCCTCGTGGGACCCTCTTTGAGAAACACGATTTTAGGTACTCTAGTAATTATATAAACTCCATAGAGAACATGAATCTGTTGGCATACATATTTACTTTTTCTTTTGGTATTTTTATTTTGACTTGTCGAGGCCCTTGGTGGAACACAGTTTGAAGACTGAAGGTAGAGATCGTATTGGCGTTGTGAGAAAGCACTGGGGGAAAAAATGAGATGTGATAGGGTAACCATCAATGCTTTAATAAGCAGAGGAAACAAGGGTATTGCACTTTTTTATAGAAGTAAATGATAAGAAAAATTGTGTACACTCTATAGATGACTCCCACTACAATCTGAGGTCTCGTCTTTTTCAAAAGAACTGGTGACCCTTTAATGAAATGACTTCATTCAAAGATATTTTTCTAGATAAAAACAGCCAATTGAAGTATTAGAAATTACAGTCAAAAATGATCTCCAAATTTTGCTCTAGCAATAAGAATTTTTTAACCTTACCTATTTCTCTAGCTTCAGGGGAAAGAAGTTTCAGTAAATAAAAAATTATTAAAAATTACTCGAGAAATAATTTGAAAGCTTCAGAATAATATGGCATTCAGGTTTAGCCATCATCTTTATTGAATCCAAAACCTCAGAAAAATGGATTTCACCGAAACTATTGACAAACTTGCTTCTCAGAAAGCCAAAAAACTTATTTTATAGTTATTTACTAGGCAGTCTTTGTAGAAGGACTGATTTACACAGTGCGGCAAATAAGTTTTAAGATTGTGTCCATAAAAAAATGGAAACAAGAAATTAATTCCTGTTTTGATTTTTTTATTCAAAATGGGACCCTCCAGCTTCAATACACTTGTTATAGCGCTTTATTAAGGGATCAAACGCCTGTTGTAAATCACTTTGTGGAATGGCCAGCAAAGCATGCGTCGAAGCTACTTGTAAGGACGAAATATCCTCAAAATAACACCTTTTTAATTTCAGTTTAAGTTTTGGGAATAAGGAGTAGTCACAAAGTGCTAAATTTGGTGAATAAGGTGGATGATTCAACACAGAGACATTATTTTTTGCCAAAAATCGACGAACAATAAGGGAGGTGTGACGATGCATTGTCGTGTTACAAACACCAAGTGCTTTCAATCCAATATTCTGGATAAATGTGACGAATTCTGGCCATCAAACGCTCTAAAACAGCTAAGTAGTACTGACCTGTGATTGTTTGTCTAGTTTGAACAAGTTCTTTGCGGATAATACCCCTAGCATAGAAGAATGTAATAAGCATTGTTTTGATTTTGGATAGAACTTTCCTTTTTTTTGTGGGCTACAGTGAATTTTCGGACTTCCATTCCACACTTTGTTGCTTTGTTTCAATGTCATATTGGAAACACCAAGTTTCATCACCAATAACAATGGACTTCAAGAAGTTTGGATCGTTTTCTTAGACTGAAATGATATCTCTGCACAATGTGCACAGCTCATTGCTTTTTGTTCAGGGGATAAAGTGCGCGGGACAATTTTACTACAAGCTTTTGTTTTGCCCAAATCTTCATACAGGATGCTTCGAATATTTTCTTTGTTGATGTTTAAGGAATCTGCAATCATTCTTAATGACGCACAGCGATCATTTACTACGAAATTTCGTACTTTCTCAATAATTTTAGGTGCTCTAGATGAAATTGGTCTTCCACTACACTGATCATCTTCTACCGTATCTCTTCCAACCAAAAAACGTTTATGCCACACAAAAACGTTTGATCAACTTAAACAACAGTTACCGTAAACTTGTTTCATGTTTCCGAAGAACTTTTACCATGTTTTGTGTAAAATTTGATTACAGCTCTTTGTTCCACCTTAAAAACTCAACGTTAAAAAAATTCACTTCAGTAATAAACGTTTGTCTTCTCTTAACTACTTAACTGAGTACAATTTGTTAGCATTGAGCCAGTAGACCATGGACATTATGACGCATGCGCATTTGCATTCATAGCGCCATTACAGCTTGCACTCTAGGATGGGATGAGTCTTAAAACTTATTTGCCGCACTGTGTATATACTTTTCATTTCACGAGATTTATGCTTTCGTAATTTTTTTATTGAATTCTATTTTCTGAGTAAATACAGTTATTTTGCATTTCTGATTATAAAAGTCTTTTTTTTTTATTTCTAAGGTAGTATTTTTGTTTGTTTATTGTTTGATTAAAGTATTTTGTCACTATTATGGCATATTAGCTGGTAAAAAAAAGGGGGTTCAGCACTTAGAATTGTATTTACATTTTATTATGTTTTACTTTAATACAGGTTAGATGAGTTTATAGCGACCACGTTTATTAGTCAAAATATGAAAAATTCTCTAGAGGGGCGGCAGATTAGGTATTTGCACGCGGATGGCCGACACCCTAGGATCGGCCCTGTTGCTGTATGTTATAGATAAAAATCTCAGAAGAAAATTATTATTTAAAAAGGGATCGATTTAGGATAAAGTTTGGGAGTCTCTGTTTTAAAATGTGTGATATATATAACTAAAGTTTTATTAGCCTACTCTTTTTTTTTTTGTATGAAGGTTTATATAAATCATTGAGTGTTTGGACCCTTAGTCGAAATAAGGATTTTTAAAAAAATACACTTTTAATTAATTTTTAAACATAAAATCGTACAAAAAAATATTCCAATTTAAAATTTATATGTGTGTGTTCTAAATATACGATTAAAATCCAAAACATTAAATAAAAGGAAAAAAAATATTTTACGATTTATTTTCAACTAACTAGAACGTTCTGCAAAAATTAGAAGTGACGATAAATGCATTTTAAAAATCATGTTACCTTAACCATTTTCAGTCAATTTTTGAGGTATTTAATTTAATATTTTGATACAACTATATTTCATAATGAGTTTTTTTTTTATCTCTGAGTAACTGAGAAAAAAACTATTTAAATAAACAATTTTTTAAAAAATTGTAATGCATTACCTTTAAAATTCAACCGAGATTAAAAGTTTATATTTTTTTTCAGGTAACAACTGGGCAATTTTCATTTCCTATCAATGCATTTCGAATCCCAAACATCAGAATACATTGCAAACAACCCAACCGAATAAACAATTTTCACAACAATTGTTCTTTCTAAGTTAAACACCTATATATCAGAATTAAGTAACTTCAACATTTGTTATCACTAAGGTAAAAAGATAATCCTTGTTATTTACTAAACAGTAGTGAAGCAAGTTGAGATAACGCCCGAGTAGAAAAATCTAGAAGAAAAAACGCATATTTTTTAGGTTACGAATTTATAATTTACATTTTCTTTTACTCCTATAAAAAACAGAATGATCTAAAAAGTCATATGCATATTTTTTGAGAAAACTATTATTAACAAAAACAGAAACGAAAAAAGAAAGTGAAAACACGTTTATTTAATCCCTCAAACTAATGTGACTCAACGTCGAAAACAATAACGGAAATACATGAAGAAAAAAATTACTTAATATTAATTATAAAATATACAGCTTCTACTAATTTCCCGAACGAATTAATTGAATGAAAGACCTGATCGAATTAAAAAGTGTGCCATCCTGGACAAGATTATTAAATTTCCCTCAGTAAGAAAACTCTACTAGAACACGTATTTCGATCAAAAATATTAATTCACACACAGTATTAAATTAGAATCGCGTAATATTTTTAATTAGGTATTTATTGTTTTCTTAAAGGTTTAAACAAGATATCAATCATTGGCATGGCCAAGTAATTTTAGCGCGTTTTTCACATGTTGTATTTTACAATAATACAACTAATGAACTTTTTACTACCAGAAAGTAGTACTGTACCACTCCTCTAAATGTACTACTATTGAGCTGAAAAGAAATAATGACACAACTCTGTATCAGCACTATAAAAAAGCAAAAAAAAAAAAAAAATTGCAAACAATAAATTTACTAGGTAAAATTTGAGAAAATTTTGTTATAAACTAGCGAAATTCAGGAAAATTCGGGAAAACTATGGGGAAATTTAAATACGATTCGGCTCATCTAGGGCACAAATGCGACCAAATGCCGAAAACCCGAGGTCAATTGGTTGCTTATTGGCTGAGAAAAAGGTACGACAAGATACGGAACGAAGACGAAATTTGCGTCCTAATAGCGCTTTTGTTCCACTACGTGAAAAACGCGCTAAAAAGTCTGTACGAGGTAGGATTCAAAAGTTCCCGGACTGAGCTTATAATATGAGAATTTTTTTACAGTAGAGCGACTACGATAACATTTCTGTGTGTCACTGCATTCTTCCTCTTTTCTAAAGAAACTTGTCATAAATCACGTGGCCGGTGGCTTGCCACGGCGTCGTATTTTGTAGGTGAATGCATTTAGTAGCCATCGATTGAAAGAAATTGAGTTTGTTGAGCAGAGAATAATATCACATTTTGCGTTGGCTTGGAAAAGAGTGCTACGGAGACTTACGAAATGTTGACGCATGTTTAAGGCAGTGATACATCTTTGTGGACGCAAGATTTTGAGTGGCATCGAGCGACGACGAACTTCCTGCACCACTGTAAACATTGAGAAGTTTTCTGCGGTGGTTCACAGGGGCCCTGATCTCGCCCTCTGTGACTTCAGCCTATTCCCTGATCTTGCATGTCACTTGCAAGATCGTCGATTTCAATCTGCAGATGAAGAATAAAACGCATCGTAGGCTGAATTAAAAGACATGGCTAAAAACGAATTTCAGAAATGTTTCGATGAACTTTACAAGCGATGGCATAAGTGTGCTACTATTCAAAGGTCTTATTTCGAAGGAGAATGTGTTTCAGCAACTTAACTGGTAATATTTTCTAAGTTATAGGCTCAGTCCGGGAACTTTTGAATCCAACTACGCAGTGCCGGTTTATCCATTGGGCTTTTGCGAAGGACGCCCAGGGGCCTGGGGCATGGAAGGGCTAGTAAGCGCCCGGATAAGCAGGACTTAATCAGGTTTTCTGGTAATAAATTTCAATCCGCCAGTGCCAAAGGGACCTGTAGATCTTCTGCACCCAGGGCCCAAAATTAGCTTAAATCGGCATTGCTACAATGTATAAGAAACAGAAGCAATCTTAGGATTACTGAGGAGTTTTTAAATCACTCAGCCATAGGTTGGGAGTCAGGGAGGAGAGCTCAAAATCTTGGAGGTCCGCGATGTCAGGTTAGTGGCACACACAAGGAGGGAGGGGGGGGGGGAGTTCCTCGGGTCCCCAAAGCCCTTGATTTTTTTTTCGATCGATTAAAATCCTATGTATATAGTGCGTAAAATTTGATAAATATTTGTTATTATCAATTAATTTTATTAATTAATGATAATTATTCATTCAATAATTAATTTTTTACTGTTCTTTGTTTCCGAAAATCGACAAAATCAAAAGAAAATGTTGGGCGGCGTATTGGAGCATGATGCGAGAATAGTGAACTTTCAACCCTGACCCCCCCCTCCGCACTCTTGAAAAATTCCTGTGTGAGCTACTATATCAGGCTGATACATAAAAAGGGCCGCGGCGATCGAATTAGTGCATTATAAACCGAAGCTAATGCTCTAAGATTTTTTAACTTTAGATTTCAAGTGAAATTTGAGTTTATAAAATTAGTGTGTGCATTCTCCCATGAAATGTTTGTTTTGATTAATTTCACATGAAAAATGCACTTGTAAAATAATATATAAAGCAATTTCAATAAAGTTCCCTTCCCCCTTTGAAAAAGCAATAAAAAAAAGGCTTTGAAAAAAGAATGTTATATATTCAGTATTCTAAGCTTTTTCAAAAGTATCACTTCAAAGTAAAGAGGGGGGGGGGAGCACGGACTTTTGGAAATTTAAAAACAAAACAAAATAAAAAGCAAATTTTCAATTAAAGGAAAATCGCTAAAAAATACACTGACAGGTAGTTCAAAGCATTATACCGGTAAAAGAGGTTAATTTAGAAAATTATTTGATTTTAAAAAAAGCAGCCTTCAAAAAAAAATATATTAAAAATTTCGGAATTTGTGAAAAGTGAAACAATTTTTTCTACATAAAATTCATAATTATGATTGAATTTAAAAAAAAAAAAAAGGTAGAAGCGTCTTTACAGGAAATTATTTGTCAAAAATGTTTTAAAAAATCATTAATAATACGAAGAACAATAGCTTGAAAACAATAAATCCATAGAAAATTAAAATAGATTTTAGAAGGAAGTAAAGAGTACGTAAAGAAAGGGGGGAAACAAAGATTTGATGTTTTAGAATAACATTTCCTCAAAAGGCGCTCAAACTTATAACAATTGAAAAACAAATAACACATTAACTCTAAATGTTAAACTAAACCAAAACAGGAATGATGAACAAAAATCTTGAAAATCTAGGAAGCGTTTAAAATTAATAATTTTCGGATAACATAAAAAAGCTATGATGATATTTAAATAGTTTAAAATGTATTGCACATCTTGGGAAAAAATAAATATTTCAAACGGAAGATTGGCATCGTTACTTCGATCCACAGAAGAGAATACCTTCATTCACATTACATTAAAATTCCATATTACAATAGATTCCTGGCGCACTATCACAAAATAGCACGTACTGCACTCATATTTTACAACGATTAATGTAGAATTGTCCCGAAATGTTGAAGCACGAAACACCAAGAAGATATCTTACGGAAAGATTACCGAGGTTGTTCCCTATTAACTAATAGAACATGTATAAATATTACACATTTGTTAAAAAGCAACAATAATTAAATATTTGGAATAAATTCAGCGCGACAAATAAATAACTATAAACAAATATTTTCTAATGGAAGAATAATTACACGTTCCTTAAAAAACCGATAATTATCATTCCAAATAATTACTTTTTAAAGAATGGTAGATTGTTCCATATATATTAAAAAATAATAAAAAAAAGAGATCATAACATTTCCAAATAAATATTTTTTTAAGGAATGGTACATTGCTTCAAAATAATTTTAAAGGTTTAAAAGAAAATATGTATCTCATTCCAGCAATTATTACATCATTTGCTAGCTGATTCACAAAACTGATATTCCCCAGAGAGAGTCTCACTCCATTCTACTAAAAATCAATATTAAACTTTTACTCTTGTGGTATTTCCCAAATGATGCATCAGATGTTACTGGTTGCTTTAAAGGCATAATAAAATTTTAAAAAATAATATAACAACAAGGATTGGGCTCTTACATTTATCACATGTATCCTAATAGAACCAAAAGTATCAGCAAAATTTAAAGAATCTTTTTTTTCCCTTCTGAAGAACATCAATTATTTTGACACATTTATAAAAAGGATATAAAATTATTAAATTTTATAAATTTGCATTAAATTTTTTTAAATAAACATTTTTAGTAAATTTTTATCTTTCAGTAAGGGAAAATGAGAAGGATAAAAATATTTAATACATTTCGCATATGTGATTTAAATTCATATTTTTTAATGCTCACTCAAAAAATGTTTCATTAATGAACTGGAAACATTGAAAAATATTAAAAAATCATCTTTAAATTCCTCAGAATAAACTTTTTTCAGTATTTAAAAGCAAATAAGTACAGATAGTAAAAATAGAAACACATTTCAATGAAATTGAACATTTTAATTATTTCATTCAGTTCAAAACGAAATTCAGAAAATGCACAAGACCATAGTATTATATTTTCAATATCTTGTTATATTATGTTCACATTATATCCACATATCAATGTTTTATTTCAGCTCTTTGGATAACCAATAAAGTGCAAATATTTTCCAAAAATTAAATCATTTTCTGAAATTTTTATGTAAACAAAATATGTGTATGATTAATTTATAGTGTGAAAAAAGTTAGACGAAAAGAAATAACATTTATTACACAATTAAAGAAGGAATATTTTTTTTCTTCAAATTTTAAGGAAATATCAAATTAAGTTAGTCTTAAAATATTTAAAAGTATGAAAACCTAGCATAGGACAAAGTATTTTTTTTATTTAAAAAAAAAGCTTTGATTAAATAGTAAATTTGTGATGTTGTAAAACCTTACATTTAAGATTCTGCCTTTAAATTTTGAAAACATTCCACAGAAATGTGCACATTTTCCTTTCATATGTACACAGAAAAAACTATTCAACATTATAAGAGACCATATATGAACATATTTTACAAGAAAAGAAAAATTATTTGATTTAGACACAAATGTATAATGCAATATCACATGTCATACTATCTGTGGAATTTACAAGTTAAAATATAATATTAATGTTAGAATAATTTTATTTTTCCTTTTTCTAACATTATGAAAAGTTGAGAGATTAAGGCATGATTTATAAAAAGGTTCTAAAAATAATACATAAAAATTTATATTATTTGATATAAGTTTCATGGGATAACAATTAAGACTGATCTTGTAGTATAATTTTTCTTAATAGATATCAAATACTGCAAGTTTTAAAAAATAAAAAATATTTAAATGATCAAATCAAAATAATATAAGCACCCTGTACAGCAAAAACGTTTTCACGTAAGAGCAGATATGGCTACTTTTCAGAAATAAATTACAAAAATTATCATAACACAACATTATTAGTATACTTTTATAGTTCCTAAATACTTGATTCTAAATGTACATTGCATTATGCAGGTAAATTACATGATTTACATGTGGAGTTACAAATATGTATTCAAAGCATTTTAATGAATTTTCAAATTATTTTCAAATGATTAAGAAACTTTTAAATAGGATAAACATTGGGCATTAAAAAACAAATCATTGTACAGAAAAATTAAAACTGTATTTTTTTTTTCAGTTCTAAGTTGTTAAAATAGTAAGATTTAACAAAATCCTGAAATGATTTAAGTATTAAATATTTCTCTTATTCAATATAGTTAAAAAAAAATTGCATTTTAAATCTTTTATATACCATTTTACTACTTGCAATTCTTTCCTTCTTAAAGTGTCAGTATTCATATTTTGACTACATGAATCAATAATAATAGAGGTGCATTATTATAGCTACTATCATAACAATAATAAAAAAATGTTACTCTTTGATTTAGAACCTTTAAGCTAAACAGACCAAATTCAGGCCTAAGCAGATTGCTAATTTTATAAATAGGTTGTGCCATACTTGGATATTGACAGTCTGGGTTAAGCTGTAGAATAGCTCTTGGCAAAGTCAATTTTTTGGCAACCGGAATTAGTCACCAAGTAACTTAATTTAGTGATAAGTGTTGTGAGAATTTACAAAGTGGAATTTTGTAATGAAAATATAGAAACATTAATGAGAAATAAAATATTTATAAAGTTATCAGTAATACATTAAAATAAAAGTTATTTGGCAATCGATTACTGTCGCCAAAAAATTGACTTGGCCTAGGGGCCACCTATTCTGCACTTTAACTGAATCATGAAATCAAAGATGGCCACACATAGAAAATGCATCAAATTCTGGTTTATATCAACTTCTGATATTAATAGGTAAACTCGGTTAAAGCTCATAACAATTGAACTTTTTATCATCATGTCCAGAAATAATTTCTTTTTTTTTATCAGGTAATACTACCAATGTTCACGTTAACAACTCAGAAAAGTAGTGATCAAATCCATGATCCCTATAACAAATTATATCCCCATAAAAACTTTTATTCAAACCAAGGAATCCCTTAGCAGTATAAAATGTAAAATTTAAGGACAGTCTCGTAAAAGAAATAATTTTGTTCAGAAAGCAGAAATTGAAAAGAAAACTTTAGAAATACTTAAACAAAATAAAATAATGTAGTTCTTCATTAATTAGTATTTTACACTTAAAATGTTTTTTTAAAATGCTTCTGTGCAAATGCACTAAGTATACAGGCTTTTGAAAAGACATGACCAGGACTGACATTCCTGCAATACATGTCACGAAATTTTTCTTATATTATAACAGCATGTTTTGTTTGTTACTCCCTTTAAAAATATCTAAAATGCTAAATAACTACCCCCAAACATCTTAATCACAGAGAAACAAGATTATTATAAAAGAATCAATTACCTAGACAAAAGCATCAGGTATAAAAATAAAGAATAAATAAATGTTTATTCATATAATACATTTTTTTAAATTCACTCTTATCCCCTGCACAGAGCCTCTAGTTTTTTTTTTAATTACATGTGGAGCAAGTCTCTCTTTTTAAAATATTAATAAGAAGTATGCATTTCTTCCAGAATTGAAAAAATTTGATTTATAAGCTTTTTTTGCAAAAGCTATATTTAATTCACACAATTTTAATTACACTATATATTTTTTTTAAATTGGATAATTTTAATTTTTTTATAACAAAATAATTTTCTAATAGCACATTTCATGACATGAAACTACTTTCTAATATGTTAAAACACAAATTACTTTCAGGATTAAAGAAGTTAATAAATCTGAAATCAAAAAAATACACAATAAAAAAAATATATACATTTCAATCATCCTCATTAAAATTTTCAACATTACCCAGAATAATAAATCAAATAAAAGATTATGAATTGCAATAACAATCACGAAAATACAGATAAAATAAGAGTTTTTATAACATAGGAACTAATACGGAATATTTTTTTTATCACAGAAAACACACTTAGTACATAAAAATTATTAGCATGCAGAAAATTTAATGCATATACTTTATGATACTTTACTAAAATTGTTAAGGTATTTCTTAAATTTCAGTTTGACGAAAAATGATATTTTAACATATGCCTTTAATGTGATTTTAAAATAAAAATTTTGTTAGAATTTTTTTTTTCTTGTTTCGAAACAAATGTGCTCACAAAACGAAAGAATAAGATAGAATAATTACATAAATATTACTAATTAAAATTCTGATTGTATAATCTTCTCGTTTTTGTTTAAGTTATCATAAAAAAGTAATTAGCAAATTTCATAAAAACCAATCAAAATCAACTGACATTTCAATAAAATATTTAAAAAATGTAGTTCATCTAAAAAGAAAACGTTTTTACATTCTTAATACAATTATATATATTTATATCATCATCATTCAAACCTTTTTTCAGGAATTTTTATTTTATTCCCCGAATTTTAAAAAATATATATACATATTTCATAAAAACACATTTTAATAAAAAAATGAAAAGATTTTAAACGGACATTCTTCTGCCATTGATCAAGAAAATTAATTTCAAATTTACAGTTCAATTTACCTCGTTTTTCCTACCGATATTTCACCGTAAATCTCCGAATACCTTGTCACTGCATACAAACGTCTCATGAGTACATAAATTTAAATACAATCACATAAAAAGTCATAACAAAACCCCAACACATTGCTCGTGTCGTGGTTATAGATAAGAAGTGTAAAAATTTGACTTAGAAAAGATTCGACCGCGCACAGCAGTCATGCATTATTAAAATTCACTTAGAATGAACTTTTGGGTCTCATAAGAAATTATTTACTTGTACGAAGTAATATCATCAAATTAAACCTTCGAAAATTCACATTCACACCAAAACAGTAAATATCGATTTTCAATGGTCAACCAATCAGAGCCCTCAGTTCCTTCGTGCAAAGATCTCTTTTTACTCACCTTTTCACCGCTCGCTGCTTGTTAGCTTTGTGTGAATGAGACTTGACACAAGGATTTCAGATAAATATCAATCGCTACTTTGGGATTTGATTTTATTTAAATTTACGTCACACTGCGAAACAACAGGAGGGTTATTGGCGATGAACGTACTTTTGAACCACGATCAGTGAAGATCTGTGAGCTGTCACCTGCTCTCCACTTCACCATAGTGCTAGGACTCTAAGCCTCAACAGATTTAATGTGCAACAGTCTCTACACTGTGGCTCTTCAGTGGCAATAGGTTTCAAACCTCTGACTCGACAGGGCTAGCAGTGATCTCACGACCATGACCACTCGGTTACCACTACTTTTGGATAAAAATACTATAGTTAAATTTCTCAAGTCTTTCTTCTTGAAAAGATTTTCAAAAGAATCAATGAGAAATTCTGATGCTAAAATGTAAATATGTATATTGTATCAATTTTCGAGTTTTCTTTCAATGACTGTAATGAATTTGAAGTTGAAACAAGCATAGAGAAAAAAGTGGAAAAATGTCTAACATATCTTGTCTCTTGTGGATAAATAATATTAAATATAAGGGTAAAATTATTGAAATATTAGCCCCTTTCAATTTGTTGAAAAAGAAAATGTCTTTATTTTATGCAAAATAAAATAATATCTTTATTTATCTTTATTCACTGAAAAAACTTTTACGACTCTATTCAGCAGTGAAAGAAAAAAGATTTGGATGTTTCTTTCTTGTGGAGTGCATACTGCTTTCACACATTACCAAAGCACATTTATCATAGCAGTGGATATAGTGTACCCGACCAGTATTTTATCAAACATTGACCAACCACATGTATTCAATGGAAAAATCAAGAGTCAACTGATCGAGTCAAAAATGAAATTTTATGGGAAAATATGAAACCTTAAGTGTGTTACGTCATGTATGCTTTCATATATAAAAAAACTTGGTCAGAGGTAAGCTTAGAAGATAAAAAGAAACAACGAACTCCAATATCTTTGAGTTAGAGTGGTTAATGATCGCATTAAATATGCGTATTGGAGTTGCATGAGTAAAATCCATTGGCAACCCCAAATCATCAGACCAAGTTAAAAAAAAGTACTAGTAAAATACAATATACAATCTCTTGTTGGGGTATTGTTGATAGAATTGTGATTTGTGTGAAAGGAAAATATAATGTCTTTCATTAGTTCATGCCCAGTGTTCAACGCACCATTTCAATTGCACACGCTTGTAGTTATACTATAAAATGTGATGCACAATGCAAATCATGCAATCTCTTGCTGCTGTAATGTCGTAATTTCGTAGCTCCTTCGGTCTTTCTCACAAATTTCATAGCGGTTATTTATGCATTTAATAAGTGCTAGGATGTGCATCGTAAATGCTAGGACTGGTCTCTATGGTGTTATAGCAGTTGAAAAAACTCTGAAACTGGCTGGAATAGAGACTGTAACTGTAGAGACTGTAATATAGTGGGCTTCCCGAAAATTTTCAATAGTATCAAGGCTAAAATTGTTTACCGTACCGCAATTACAAGAGTTTCAGCCAAACATTTTTTTCCTACAGGAGGGGAACTCCTGTTATTGGACTACAGGTTTCATGGCCACCCTGTTCTCTGGACATCACACCACTCGATTTCTTTTTCTGGGGATACCTAAGAAACGGAATTTATGAAGTAGAAATTCGTAGTGTCATAGAATTAAAAAATCGAATCACCATAAAAAAAAAGCTAACATGACTTCCAAAATGCTGAATAACGTCTTGAGAGAAATCAAGGAGACTTGATATTTCCAAGCAACTAATTTTTCTTATGTTGAAGCTTATTAATATGGAGTTACAGTGGTGCTTGGCTCGATCAGGTTAGAATGATAATGACTGGGGACGTATAGTGTTTAGTGACGAATCCCGCTTCCAACTGTGTCCTGTCGATCATCGAAGACGACGCCCATCTGGAGAAGCCCGAGGCAGCGTGCCGATCCTGATTTAATTATTGCATGCCACACAGTCCCTCAACCAGAAGTTACGGTCAGAAGTGCCATTTCTTTTGACAACCGGACCTCTTTAGTCGTCATTAGAGGCACACTTACAGCACAGCAGTACGTCGACGACATCCTGAGAACTGTTTTGCTACCGTTCGATTTGCAGTACATTGGCATTATTTTTAAGCACGATAATGATAGACCACATACGGCACATGTAGCTATGTACTGTCTTACAGCTTTGTCTCGATCAAACAACTCGTTCTTAGTGCGTCATTTTTTTGTGTTATAGAGTGTATTTTTCGATAATTTTGTTCCTCCTATATACAATATGTTCTTCAATTGCTAATCAGGGAAAAAGAACGACACCTGAGCGAATGGGCCTTGATTTTTCATTCGTCGCTAAATTTCATATCATTTTGAGCTGTAACGTTGATGAAAAATCAATCAAGTTACACAGCGCATAGGGATTGAGAGTGCCAGTTATGTTAGACATTCAACACCATATTAAGCACGGTAGTCTTTGGTAAAAAAAAATTTCTTCATCGCCAATCAAGAGTTCACTATAACTTCCAGATGGCCTGCGGTAATCGACTGATCACTGCCATAATCTCATAACCGGTTTTGTATCTGTTGACACCTGGTGCCACTAAAACCCCACCGTATAGAAGGAATGATCCACGAATTTTCTGTCGAGGCTGAAGCTCCTCATGTCGGCGTGACTTGAAGATTTGGACAGGGAGGTGCCACACAACTCAGATGTTATCCTAGTTTCTGAAAGGTTCAAACTTACGAGGTCCATCCCACAATATTCTAACTGTTATTTCAATCAATCAGTCACCCACTAAGTTATTTTGAAACAAAAATTTTAAAATTTAAGTTACGCAAAACAATTTCTTAAAATAATAAAAAATGCGCTTAATTTGAAATTACTTTACTCTTCGAGAAGATATTTCTTTCTTTAAGATTGTCTCTTTCAGGACATTTTTTTTATAAATTTCTTTCTTTCTTTGTTGTATGATAACTTGGTTTCTGTAAAGTTCCTTCCGTTATGTTGCTAAATATTTATTTAAAGTTTCACAATTCAATTATCAGAGTGTCAGAACGATTCCACAAGAATGCAATTCTAACAGTCAGAAACTCATTGCACAAAAACAGACAGTCTATTCAATTTCATAATAATCTTGATTTCGAAAGGATATGCGATACGCCGTGAGAAGGATTTTTTCTCTCCAACTGGATTCGAGTATAGTTTTTGTTTATTTAATTTCCCGAGAACATTCTATAATGTTTATTAAGCTCGATTTGTTTTCACACTACTTATTTGTTTACAATTTTACTCTGATGCAAATAAATGAATAAACAAAATAAAGTAAAAAAAAACAACTTACATGAGATATAAAATATTAATAAACAATGTTTTAAGCAAAATATGTAATTTAATACTTCCTTTTCGCTTATTCAAAATTTTTAAATTTCATTTTTAATTTATGATTTACCCGAAAGATTTATCCGAAACAACTACAGATTTCATTTGTTTATATACAGCCTTTATTTAACGGAGTTGCTAAATCCAGAAAAAAGTTCATCATCTGGAAAATTCGTCAAAAAGAGATTCATTTTCAATATATTTTATGTACCTGGTTCTAGGAAAAAGTTTGTAAAAAGGAGAAATTCGCAAAATAGAGGTTGGAAAAATGGAGATCTGGCTATATATATATATATATATGAATGAATGGAAAATATAGAATATATTTCACACGTAAATACTATATATACAACTCTCATTAATATATACAACTCTCACAAATGATATAAGTTTTCCCTTTGTTGTCTCTATCACGATACAATAGAACCTTTGAAATGGGCTTCATACAACAAATAAGCTAAAAAGGTAAAATCCATTAAATATAGCAATGAGGGAAAAAATGGAAATTTTTCTTATATGACTAAGTTAGTTTTGGTATTTTGAGTTTAGATTACAGCAAATCAATGTTACATTTGGTTAAAAAGAAATTTATGTCAATGAATTAAAATATGAGAAAGTTTTGCGAAAGTGTTCCTTTTTCCCCATCATTATAAAGCCGCAAAAGCAAAGTTTACTGAGAAAAATCCTCCGCGGACGAAATTACAATGTTTTCATCAGAAAATCTCTTTTAAAAAAATGTCTACATTCTCTATTCTTAGATTTTAAATTATTATAATTGCTTTCCTGAAAGGTGAACTTTTTCAGTTTGATACTGCTATTGCATACGATGTTCCATGTATTAAAAATGTAGAAGTATCCATTAAGTTGAATTATATCCAACTCAAAATAAATTGCTTCACATTTTAATGTTTTAAATTTCTCCGATGTACGTAGAATTCCAGGTAGCTTACGTTCTAATAAAAATTCCTACTGCAAATAAAGGGTAAAAATATCTATTGGGAATTTAAATTTTATAATAACATATGTTGAAAGTTTGCTGATTATTTGTATATTTCGTAGAGAAAATACAGTTGGGCCCCGCATTTTACGAACCTCTATTTTGTGAATTTCTTTATTTTGTGAATTTCTCTATTTGGTGATATTTTTCCTGGAACCAAGAACATATTACGATTTTCTTCACAAAATAATCTCCAAATAGCGAAGTGCATTTTCTATTTAACGAACGATTTCTTTGATCATTTTATTTTTTTTTCTCTCTGTTTTAAAAATATTTCTAAGCCCTCATATGATGGAATGATAAAATTATTTGAAACAATGCGATGCAGATTACAGTGGGAAAAAATGCACCTGAAAGAGGTTTTGGTGCATTGAAAAGATGCGAGGCGTATTTGAGAGGAAACATTTTTTTTCCTCTTTCTCATCCAAAGAACTTAAACAAAATTAATACACTTGATTAAAATTAATAATTGATTAATTGATTAATTTAATAACAAAATTAATTAGATTTAAGGTCGCAAGAATTAATATATCTAAAAAATTACTGTTTATAAAAAAATATACGTTTAGAATTACTTGTAGGCTTAAAATTAGAAAATGTCATCAAAATTCATTAATTTTAATAAAATAAATCTTACACCTTTTAGGTTAAATTACAGTATATTTCTGGACAGTGTTTTTTCCCTCGTTTTCCATGCAGATTTCTTTTTGATGCATAAGATATATAAAATAAATACAAGTTAATTTACAAAAACTGCCATGAATAATAAATTTTTATAGTAATGTATAATCTTTATGAATTTAGTTTTTTTTTTGTGTGTGTGGTTTATAAAGTATATTGCAAGATAAATGTCTATTGAACGAATTTTTAACATAATGAACTTTTTTCGGGATTTAGCAACTTCTTTAAATAGAGGTCAGACTATATATGAGGAAATATCTTTATCTAGACTTTATTATCTTTTTATAAATGATCTGCAGAAATAATCTTCAAAACAAATTATCATAATGAGGTAATTGTTTAATATATCTTGAATCATTTTATTATTAATTTTATTAAAAATACTTAATACTTTAATTTTTTATAATTAATTTTGTTATCAAATTTTTTTAACTGGACAAGAAAATTCTTAGTTACTACTTCAGGTAATTTATAAAAAGACAAAACAACTTTTAAACTGGGAAAAGAAATAATGATACATATCTCTTAATAAAGGATATGCATCGTTGTTGTTTTTTTTTTCGTACTCTAATTTTTCTCTTCTTACGTGATCCTTGCACCTTTTCTGGTCTGGTTTTTCACATTTTCAACATATGTTGAGAAATAATTTATTTTATTATTTTTAATAAGCACATGGACTACCGTTAAGTTATGTGTGTGTGATACGATTCAAAATTTTTAAATCTGCCGACAATATCCTTCATATTGCTTGTAGTGTGATAGGAATAAACTAATCATCACTACCCCATTACTATTATCATATATTATTTTACTTATTATATTATTACTATTATCTATTATTTTATATCTTCTATAAAACTCCAAGTACATAAAATAACATAAGCAATTAGAGTTATTAAGATTTTGCCAGAATCACTGAATAAGGACATTATAAACATTAATTTTCCCTACTCTACACATTAGTTTATATTAAGCTACTAAAAAAAAAGAACTTGCACATGAGAATGCACACAGCTTAAATGCTTTTATCAAGAGGTTTGGTAAGAACAAAGAGAATGGCCATATTAAGTGTTAGCGTAAAAATATGAGGAGGTATACTTTCCATATTTCTACCCTTAGTAATACAAACAATTGGACATTTTGTATTATGAAAACGTTTTTTAGCAATACAATAGCATATTTCTCAAAACTAATGCTTTATTCTAATTCTAAGATGTATTTATAGTTTCTAGCTTTATATAAATGATTTGGCTCAAACTGTGTGGGCACGCCCTCCTTGGGGGGCGTTATGACCCTACAAAGGGGGCGCGAGCATATTGAATAGTCGAAAACAAGATTATTAATTTAATACAAACAAAATATATTCTGACGTAATAAAAAATAAAATGCATATTTACACTGATATAATACACTAGTAAATATGTCAGTACTGAGCAATATGTGTATTTTATAATTAATATAACAAAGACTATAAGTTAGGAACAAGTTTAATAAATGCCGGTGACCCTATGGACTTTTGTCGTATATAAAATTAAAAATATAAAATTTAGCAATTACTTTCATAATTTGTATGGTTTATAATTAATCGCTTAACTGCCGATTAAAATTCGATTCGCTCCCCACTGCCACCGTTTTCAATGTAGAAACACATATGTTGTGTATCCCCAAATACACAACATAAGGGGGGGGGGTGGAAAACAAATAAGTAAATCTTTCACAAACGCGCTATCAAGGTCATTGTACGGCATTCCAATGCCTTCGGAATAATTTTACGGATAGTAGTGCTCAGAGAAGATCGTAAATCGGAAAGACGTATATATATGTTGGGAGCAATTAACACATCGTCTGGGCGAGACATTTATATACGCTAGTGGCATTTAAGAGTTTAAAGTCGTATTGTAATATTAGCATCAAAGTACAGCATTATTGAATTCAATACATTGTTATTATAAGGAGCGGGGGGGGGGCCATGAAAATTATGATAGAATATTGGGACACAAACATTGAAAGTTTGAGAAGCACTGCATAATAAGCTCTAAACATTTCTGTGAAGCTTAACATTTTCAATAATTATTTTTAAAAAATCAAAATTTTAATTCTTTTTTTTTTATCAAAACTTGAATTGCACTTCTGACCGAATTTCAATAGCTTTAATTTGTTTTTTCATAAAAAAAAAGTTATTACAATTATTATAATTCTTTTTATCTCTCCATTTGGGAAACTCCGATAAGTTATAAATAATATGAAAGAAACAAAGAAATGTTCTATTTCTCGATTTCATTCGCTTTCCTAATTATTTTTGGGTGTGATACAGAATTAAACATGAGCAATAGCAGAAAATATCAAATTTTCTTCTCTTGTAGCCTTTTTAGTTGCATTGAAAGTAAGCTTAATTGAAAAAATTTATTTTAACTTCCAAAAAGTAGAATTTTATAAAGTTATATAGAACTTCTTTCTCTGAATGAAGAAAGATTTATAAAAATGTAAGCGTTAAAATAACGTAACGATCGTGAATCTGATATTGCAAAATTATTTGGTTTAAGAAAAATGTAAGACGCATGTCTAATAGTTGGAATTCCACAGATTAAAAGAAAAAAAAACCATATAGAAATAGAATGTCAATTATTTTAGAAAGTTGGGTTCATATTTTATTTCTCAAATATTGAATCAATGAAAGTGTCTGATATTAGTAACAACATCTAATTTTTAAAAACTGGTTGGCAAAGCCTGAAACAAATGACCGAAATCATCATGCTGGGAAAAAGCAATTAACATTTTAATTTTTGCTGTCCTATGGCTCCATTTGCGTGCTCCAGAATGTCTTGCTTTTGCTACCGAATTCTTTGCATTATGTGGGTGATCGAGAAGTATATAAAGGTGCTGGACACAGTTTATTCCAACAGCATTTGATTTAATAAGACCTTTCTAGCAACTATAACCCCTCAAGATTAGAAAATGGTTTTCCAGGTAAATATAAATGTTTTGGTCAATAGAATCATGCTTGAGATATTTTAACGTCTCATATAAATTTTATGTTCAGATTAATATTTTAAGTAACAGTGAATGGTAAGTCGACTCATAAAATAATTTTATAATGTATTTTATACTATCGTTTTATGCGTAATGGTCAGATTTGAATATTTTCATAATGCATAGTAGTTATTCTAATATATAATAAAGAAGAATATGAAACTTATAAATTTAAACATTAAAATATAGAAAATATTCATTCATAATTATCAGTTTTCTATAATTGTGTTTCTTATTATAAAATAAATTGAAGTTTTTAATCATAAATGTCTCTCCTAAGAAAAGCTCTAAACTTAAAAATATTTATTGTGCATACGTATTAGGTATAAAATTCTTAAACATGTTAATATTAATATCCAACTTACAGAGAATATCTTAAATAGGATACACATCTTTTTTAAAGTGAATAGTATGTATGGAAAATATACTAGAAGAAAAAGATTTTACAATTGTTCTTTTAAAACTTTCAAATCTTATAGAATTTAAATGATTAATAAGAAAGATCCATTTTATTCATGTATGACATAAGATGTGTACGAATAATAAATGAAAATAAGAATACACCTGTGAAGGCTAAATGTAAAAATTTTCTTAAAAACTAAACTTCTCATAATTTGAATTCAACGAATTGACAATTTTTTATTTGATTTCAGAACCAAAAAAAAAAAAAAAAAACTTGCGAAGAAAATTTTTTTGTATTGATACTATATTTCTCGATTTCTGCAAATAGAATCACGTAAATGATACCTGAAATGAAGTGAAAAAATATTGTTTTAATGCCGCAATATTCTGATCATGCAAACTTTTTATCGTATTTCATATGTTCACGACTTAATAGCAGATAAATGTTGTTATTCTTTATAAATAAATTATTCTGAAGTGTCCTCCCTCCGGTAATTTTCGTAACATGTCGTGGTACATTTAGGCTCTTATAGATCAAACATGTGCAAGTGAATTAAAGTAAATGGAAAAATTACTGTAAGCAAAAATATTTGAAACTTTTACAAATTATTTATTTTGTTGAAACATATATATTTGTGAATCTTATCTGTCAATTTCTTTTGTTTCTTTTTTAGGTAGCTTTTGTTTTAGCATTTGCAGCAGCTGCAATCGCGCAACCATATGGAGAACCATATCCATTAGAATCACCATACCCAGTTGAAGATGGGGTGAGTAGAAAAGAAATTTCTCTTAAATTGTATTGCATATTGAGTGAATCGGACTTTACTGACTATGTTTAGAAACGAGTTTTTCTTCCTGATCAAAAAATTAATTTTCCCCCTTATGGTACACTACACTCTCTTTAAAGGCGTACATAGAATTAAATAGCCGTTACCCACCTGCTTCGCTGTGTATCTCGTAATGTATGATTATATATTGTTCTTTAGTATTTAACATATCTAAGCTCCTGAATTAAGATTACAAATGTATTCGAAAACATTGTGCCCCGTCATTTACTCTAAATAGGACAGGACGTGAATTACGAAAAGAGAGATATCTTCACCACTTACAACCCTGTATCTTCCCTAGGGAATTGATTTCCGTAAAACCCGTTCTTGGATCTCTACTAAATTTGAAAAGAGGAAGAGAAAGAAAGTTCTTGCAAATTTAAAGTGTGTAGATCTAATAGTTCATATCTCATGATGAATGAGTTACTTTTTCTTCCCTCTATAAATATAAGTAGGAAGATAGATATAGATTTAAAGAGGGATAATATAATGATGCGATTTGAGTCACTTACAAAAGTTAATGGTTATAACGTAGGTTTTTTATGTTGTTCTATTTTCTCTTAAAGTATATTCAAAAAAGAAAAAGGGAAACAAAATTTCATAAGGACTACCTTAATCTACTTGAACTCTATCTGTTCTTTTTTATCCCTTTGCTTGTGAAAACGAGTAATGTTTCTTTAGAGAGATTACTTCTATCTAGAAAATAAAAACATCACTTGTTCATTAAAAAAAACTACTTAGTATCATAGTCAAGATTAACGTAACCAAACTAGTATTGAGGTAAGTGACGAGAACGACATGCAAGCAATGTTTATCACACATGAAAATTGATCAGAATCTTGCTAAACTAGTCTAATAATGAAACCGAAATATGTTTTGCGAAATCCTGCAACTAATTGATCTTATTAGAAAATCATACTAATTATATTGAAGGAAACTTGTTCTTCAGATAATATTAACTTTCGTAAATTATTTATTTTCACTTACTCATATCTGTTCTTTTAAATTTAAAAATAAAAACTAAGGAAACATGCAAGAATACATATACTAAGACATTAAATTGAAAAAATTCGTTTCTGGAAGAAGTAAATGATGACGATATTATTCATGATCCCAAACAAAATGTGAGAAGATATTGTCATAAATATTTTTCCGAATGTATTTTTTATGAAGAGCGTGATTATTACTTTGAATGCTTCTTGACTTTTAATCCAGTAGTTGTAGTAGTAGCAATAATTTAGGATTTTAAGATACATTTCAATTTCTTTAATTATAAAATATTTCCCCAGCTTCACAATCCTCAGGCCTATGCTTTCGGTTACTCAGTTAAAGACAAGCATGGAGAACAACATCGTGAAGAAACTGGTGATGGAGCTGGTGGAGTAAAAGGAAGCTACGGTTTCAAAGATGATAGAGGAGTAAGCCGAGAAGTAGTTTACGTTGCTGACAAAGCTGGATTCCGCCCTGAAATCAAGACCAACGAACATGGAACAGCACCTCATGACCCAGCTGCTACTAAATTGGATTCTTCAGCTCATCCCTATTTTGGAGGAGCAGGGGCAAAACATGCTTTCAGAAGTCATGTGTTGCCAGTTGAGCCTGCAGCGCATGCTGTACCCTATGCTGGTATTTCACATGCTGGACCTTTACATGGAGGACTTAAGGGCTATGATAATCGAGTAGGAATACATTGAATGTACAATAATATATTAGATAAACATATAGTTGTAAACAAATGATGCGTACTCTCTGATGCGTAATATGTATTTTTATAAGGGATTTTGTATAAATAAAAGAATTAAATCAAAAGTTTTGGCATTCTTTCTTTATTTAAAATTTTTTAATTTCCATTTTAATAACTTTTTGCACCGTTTCTATAGGGGATTCTGGTAATTGTTCAACTCTGTTACATTAAGGTAATATTAAACAGTATTTCAAACTTAGAAATTCCGTTTACAATCCAAAAATTATGAACAAATTTTACTTAGGATTTGAATATTGTATTGAAAGCTTCGTACGTAGCTACTATTTTGCCCGAACTCTCGCACTCTCCCTTTAAAAGCGAAAATTCCTTTGATGTAACATATGACTGCTGAAACATTAGGTAAAATGTGCAATGATTTGTTGATGCGTTCTTCTGAATATAAAAATTTTAGGATAAAAAAATTATTTTAAAATTTCTATAGAATGACATAAAATTTGAAAAAATAAGACCTTATTAGCATATCAGTTGATGGATTCGGTCAAAATTTGTTGATAATTAGGGAGTAAAAAATTACAAATTGAATTATTTTGGTAAATTTAAAATGTTCTTATAATCTCTGAGATGTTTTACGATGCTAAGAAAATAAAAAATATTTTTCTTGCAGAAAAAACACGCTCAATAATTCTTAATGCTTTCAAACCTTCTCAATGCATGTCTACGAGGTCTAACTTTTTAATGATGTTTTGTTTTTTCTGACATTTTTGCGTAACAAAATTAATTTTATTCTATTATTTTTTTAGTATAAAACCTGATTTAGAGTTTAAAAAGTTTAATATAAATTCTATTACAAAACAGTTAATACCTTGCAATATTTTAATTTTATTTATAACTAAAATGTTGATAAGGAGCAAATAATTCATCTTAATTTTTCAAAATGAACCCTTCTTCCTTTGTTCACATGGTCTTTTGCAATTTCCTGTTCTCTGGGAAAGCTGTTTTCCAATGATTTTCGTCTTTGAAAAGTTTTATTCTTCCCCTCACTCTTTAACACTCTTTTCTATCAAAAATTGTCATTTTGCAAAAATAAAATTAAAAAAAATTTTTTTTCAGCAAAAGAAAAAGGAAAATAATTGACAAATAAAAAAAACTTGTCACTTAAAGGATAAAAAAGTTATCAGAGTTTTTTTCTTATTTTAAGCGAAATTTATTTTGCAAATAAGTATGTAAGACATCTATTAAAAATTTAAGTCGCATATTTTTTTCTTTGCAAATCTTTAATTACAATTCAGAGAATAGTTTTTTTTACTTTTCCGAGGATCATACTTCTTGGAATATAATGCAATGAATATACGAGTAACTAAGAGAAAACTAGAACTACAAAATTCGAAATTGAAAACATCATTTGATTTATATTTAAGCAAAACATCGGTCAATACTCGTACATCCATAAACTAAGGAAACTTAAAAAAAGAGCGTTTCATGGAAGTGAAAAATTACTGAAAAAATATCATTACACACAAATATATACATATATATTATGAATGGCGATAAAAAAAATTAAAATCGGAGGCTCTTTTCCTCACTTATCAGTGTGACCGCGGTAGCCAAGGGGTCCAGGCATCGGATCGAGGCTAGCATGCCATGAGTTCGATCCCAATACCGCTGTAGACTCGTCGTGTAGGGGAGAGATGCACGTAAAATCTGTCGAGAGCGCAAACGTCCTCCTGTTGGTGTGGTGTGGTAGCTAGGAGAGGGGGATGCCAGCTCAGGTGTCTTCCGCGTCACTTGACTATGGTTCAAAATTACGCGGACCATCCCCAAAAGCCCCAAAGCTGAACAGTGGGACGTTAATATTCACTCACTCACTCACCAGTTTAGGAACTTAGTTGTAGAGGAACTAAGCACTGAGATTGATAAGATCAGTCAAAATTAATGATAATTAATGTGTCTCTTACTAAAAATATTTCCTCCTATCTCTCTCTATAAAAATGGATGTTTGTTTATATGACCTCGCTTCACTCCAACAATTTTCAACCGATTACTATGAAAATTGGCATGCATATGTATTTTTTGGAGGTTTTTGAGCTATCCTTTTTGTTGCAGCTTTCCACCAGGTGGCGCTAAAGCATATGAACTTCTGCACCGTTCAACCAATCTCCAAGTTGCCAAAAATGATGCCAACTTGACACTATCGCCAATATTTCGCCATTTTTCCATTGAATCGTCGTTATAATGTGTTGTTGTTGCCCACATTGGCCAGCAGTGCTAGACCAGGTTCGTGACGTTATATACTCTCAACAAATCCAACACCAGCAAGGGATTGTCAGCTAAATCCTGCTTGGTGAACCCTAGGCATTCGAAGATGTGGATAACTACATAAGCCAGTAACAGCCTCCTTGCAGAGGTGATCACTTTTGTCTAGTGGTATGTTACGTGCTTACAGATCAGAAGGAACCGGGTTCTATTTCTCATTTCGCTTAATCTTTAGGTTATTAAGATTGAACTATGCGGCAACACGAGGGCATTGGCGACGGACCTCGTAGTTCTGAAATATGATCAAGTGCCCATACTTAGCCAGCCTCCAATTCTACAAATTTCTAGACCACCCCAACGTAAGGACATTGAGCTTTGACAGATTTAACAAGCATTAGCTCCTCTACATGGGTCCCTAGCGAGTCTTCCGAGGTACTTGGACTTGAGTCACGACTCAACGCCGGTTACGAACTTACGATTATGATCATGGACTTCCATGATCCTTAAGTATTCGAAGCCCCTCCTTACATACTAACATAAATAATATTCTTGTAGATTTCCTTATTTTTTGTTTTCGTCATAAAAGTAGTGCTTTGCCTATGCTATGACTCTTCACATCATGAATACCATTATCGACGAATGGAGTTTAATTCGATTTAAATACTTAATGGAGTCCTTCTACAAATTTAAAATGCTTTAGACCAGCGTTCGACAATATGGTGGTCCACGAGAAAATTTTGCTGGTCTCCATTGAGAGAAAAATGTTTATCCAAATTATTTTTCAAGGATCAAAATGATCCGAAATTGTCAAAATTCTTGTCTAACAATAAATGGCTAGAGAAGCTTGCATACTTGGCAGATATTTTTCCCGTTAAATGAGCTAAACATATCCTTGTAAGGACACAACTTAAGGATGTGTTTACCCTACCAAGTAAAATGGATGCGTTTCCAAAAGAAAATATTACTGTGACAAACACGGTTTGTTGAAGATGATCTGCAAATGTTTTCTAATTTTGATAAATACATGAAGGAAAATAATATTCACCTAACCAACAAGTAGTAATCCCAGTTAAAAAGCACTTGGAATCACTTACAAAATTTTATGCTCGTTATTCCCTAAAGAATGAAGATTCCAGACATGGTAATATGTAGATAATAGATTCGTGTGCAGCGAAAATTCGGAATAATAATTTCAGCATGCATCTAAAAGAAAACCTCATCGACTATCATCCGACGAAACTTTCAAATTAAAATTTCATTCATCCTTATCATGATCTCAGTTTTGGCGTTCCATAAAAAGGGAATAACCTTTTCTTAGTGAACGGGTGATGAAAATTCTGATTAATTCTTCACAACTTATTTATGTGAAAAAAATCCTTTTCTTCTGACAGCCATCAAAACACGGTACCGATCTCAGCCTGAAATATAAATGCTGTTCTCCGCGTCTTGCAGTAACAACATTAGATTCAGATATCCATAATCTTATTTCAAGTAAGCAGGAACATTTATCACTCTAGGAATGTATAATGCTAAAAGTTTCGTATAATTAAACCATTTTTTAATTGTTTTGTTTGTACTGTTTTTGTTTATTTTATTATGGTTTATTAATAAATATTCCAAAATTTGGTTACAATTAATAGTTTTATTTTATTAACTAGGTACATTTTTCGTGTTCCTTCAACACCATTTTTTAAATAAATATATTTAACACTTTAAAAAAAATCTTATTAGTAGTTAGCGGGATTTAAATTATTAATTAACTAGTCCGTGAGGTCAAAAAGTTTGGCAACCGTTGCCTTAGACCACCTCTGAACTCAATGTATGCAGGCATTATTTTAATTTAATTCACCACACCACCTCTATTTGATTTTCATATTGTTAAAAATTATTTAAAAGTAAAACTTTTAAGAAATCCGAGAATGAGTTACATAGGCTTTTTTCTATTGACAGTGTTCTTATTTAGAATACACTTTTTTGCAATTCATACATACATAATTTCCGTCAGAGTCCTCATATATGTGTTTCTCATAGAAAACAGGTCATTTTACCTTTTTTGCTGGTGATGCCGCACTACTATAACAAAACTGTCTTAAGAAAATTATATCGGTTATACTTTAATGTATTGCCCTTAACAAAAGAAAAATATTAATTTTGAGGAAAGGGTGCTCATAATCACTAGGGTGACAACTTAAATTTTTTATTATTAGAATATCTTGCGATTGAATTTAAATACTTAAGATTTAGCCTACATTCCAAGATTACTTTTAAAAAGCATATAAACCATATTACAAATAAATATTGGACTAAAATGTATGCACACACTTTCTTATTAGGGCTTTTTGCTACTCCTGTTTTTGTCTCCCAGATAAAGTCTTACTTTTTTAAAAATAAGTTATATCAGACCGGAAATTCTATAGAAATCACCCATATGATGGCAAACAGCTGAAATTCATATCAATAAATCCTCCCAAACAAATGATTTATAATCCTCACAAATGCCTGCAAATTTATTAGAAATTCAGTTCTGAATAATGATCTTAAAATTCCTGTAGTTAAAACTCATACAGCTTATTTAACCAGAATATTTTACTGTATATTAATGGTCCATAATAATACAATCGGTCAAAAAAGTATTCGGACACACTACTAGTTCACAGATTTTTATCGTAATATTTTACTTAAACGTCAAATCAAACCAAAAAAAGAAGTAAATGTTATTCTGGTAAATACAAATAATAATAATTTGAACAAAACTCCAACATTAATGCAATGATAGTTAAAATTGAAAATAAAAGAAATCGAGTTAAGAAAACGTGCTCAAAAAAGTATTGGGACACTTCCCAATAAATTTTTTAAAAAATTCAAATTTTAATATCTTGTTGGCCGCCCTTGCTTCTTATGACCTCTCGAAGTCTATTTGGTACGAATTGGATCATAGTTTTGCAAAATGATCAATCGATTTTGGTTCACTCTTCGACTAAATATTTCCTTAAATTCTGCTTGTTAGAAATTTGGTGCTCATATAGTTTTTGCTGCAAAACATCTCACACATGTTTAATGGGATTAAGGTTTGGACTTTGTGCAGGAGTCTTAATAACACTAGGACAGTAGTAGAGGACCCATAACTTTCAAACATCTACAGTATGCTTCTAGTCATTATCTTGGTACAATTAAAAATGTCCTGAGATTCTCAGCTTACTCACACTTTGCTTTAAATTTCGCCTGAGAATGTCAAGATAGGCATATTTATTCATTATACCATCAATGAAATTTAAGTTCCCCACGCCAGAGTTTGCCATGCAGCCCCAAACAATTTTATTAACCTCTCCATATTTGACAGTAGGTCATAAATTTTTGACATGCAATGTAGTATTTGATTTCAGCCAAACTCTTTGCTTGCCATCCAATCCGAAAGTGTTATATTTGCTTTCATCAACAAAAATTACATTTTCCCAATATTATGTTGGCTGCCTTACAAGCATTTTAGCAAATGCCAACCTAGCTTATCCATTTGCTTTGCTGATGTAAGGCTTTCTTTGAGGTACTCTGCCATGATACTTATGTTTTCTAAAAACATTTTTGACAATTTCAGAGGATTTACTGATTTTCCGAACTACTTTAACATTGTAAAGTCATTTTTACTGCACTAGTTCTTGGAATAATGTGTACTTGTCTCACACACACACACACAATCCACCTCTCTTCACGTTCATTAAATATCCTTGGATTCCCTGATATTTCCTTGTTTTCAACACTATTTGTTTCTTGAACCTGTCAATGATGTTAAAAACAGTAGACTTACTCAGTTTCAAGATTTTTATTATGCAGCGAACACATTTCCCCTCTTTCCAATGACTTATTACGAGATTTTGGACACCATCCTATATATCTTTTTTTCTCACCATTTTTTCTATAAATAATCTTGTTCGTTAAAGCGTTTATATGTTTAAACTTCTAGTCTAAAAAAGTGGTATGAAATTAAATTCTATTGATGCACTGTATATATGTTAAGTTTCTCATTTCAAAAGTGTCCCAATAATTTTTTTGACTCCAGTGGGTCTTTGAATTATACTCGAAAAGCTAGATCAAATAATAATTCTATAATGCTAATAAAATTTTCCTTATATACTGTACACCAAATGTTAAAATATTTCCTGATTCATTTTGTTTTTGTTTTAATGTGATAAATATTTTTTATAAATGGCTTTAAAGTTATGCATGCCAAGTGTCCCAATACTTTTTGAGGGACTGTATACTCATCAAAGTTCAATATTTGATTCCCATAACACATTTGCGCGTTTCTAAAGTAAAACTGTAGTCAGTATTTTATTCTCTGTGCGTGCAGTCTCTGTTTTTCATTAATGTTGTGGTCCCTGATCCCTTGCTTCTCTTTATTTTTATGCAAAAGGCTTGGGAAATATAGTCGAAAGGCTATCTATTTCGCTATGAATTGTCTTAAATTTTATTACTTTTAAAATTTGAATAATTATTATAAAGCGATTTTGACATTGTGTACTATAACTTTAAAAAATAACAAATACATAATATATTTCAGTTGCATAGTAAAAATAATATAGGTATTTTACAATAACTAACTTCTTATAATAACGGTTTGATTAATTATAGGAAATTCGAACATATATAAGGTATCCATAGTTAGGCTTGCAATTTGTTAGGGGCCTGACAAAAAAACTATTCTGCACCATTTGTAAAATTTGAAAAAAGTCTTAATGAGATTATGAGAATTCTATTTAACAGAAAAAATTATCTTTAAGAATTAACACTTGATGGAGTTATGCAAGCTGACCTGCCGATCGCAAAGCAAATGTAACCATAGTCACGTGCTCCGACAGTAAGACATGTGCGATATTTGAACCCAAATCGTACCAATTTCAATGCTAAGGAAAATGGCGTTGATTATATAGGAGCGTGTTTTAATGTTGAAATTATTTTATCAAAACGTTGATTGCCAGAGCTCTAAGGAAATTTCGATCCTTGAATATATTATGAAAAGCTTTACTGGCAAAGAACCTAAAAAACATGATTAGGAATTTTGAAGCAGTGATCATTGTCCATTCACCAAAGAAGGCGAAGGTGTTGCAGCACTAAAGTGTTGTAGTGAATTTTGTAATGACTCAAGTGAAAGAAGGTGCTAAGCAACTATCCCTATAAATTGCTATTTGTGCATGCTCTTACAACATTATATTATTAGACAACGAACATTTGCTTTACAATTTCTTGTACGATGTGCATGCCAAATGAATGATATGGAACATTATATTGACATATGAAACCATTTCCATTTGAATAATATAGTTAACAAATACAATTCGGGCTTTGGAGTTGCAGAAAACGAAAATTAAATTTTGCCAAATTGTGAAAGAATTCTTCACAAGTAACGAAAAGGTTAGACTTTACAGTCATATAAATTAGGGGTTCAAATTTTTTTCAATGAACACAGCGCTGCATGTTCTAAAGCAGCATTTCTCAAACTGTTGGGTGCACCCCTCTTGGGAAAGGGGCGTGATAACCCTACAAGGGGGTACGAGCATATTGAATATTCGAAAACAAGATTATTAATTTACTACAAGTAAACAAACAAAATATATTCTGACGTAATAAAAAATAAAATACACATTTACACATATTGTACACTAGTAAATATATCAGTACTGCGCAATGTGTGTCTTTTATAATTAACTTAACAAGACTAAGTTGTCGTGACTCAGTCCTATTTTGGACTGAGTTCACACTGCCCGACGCGTCTCTAAGTGTGGGAGGAAACATATCATCACCAACAAAAGCCATAGTAACAATTATTTATTCAGGACTGACAACACATAAACAATCACAAGTTTAATTATAAGTGGAAACCTAGGAGTGCTTCCCTAATACCTCAATTAATCCTAATACTCAATTCTAATACTCAAATCTAATATTCCCGTCTAAGTAATCTCAGCTATCAGAATGGACAAGGAGACGAACACTTGCTAACCTCAGGTCGCTACTGAATCTATTTCCTTTATTGATTAATCTAACACTTTACTTTTATAAATTATCTCTATCAAATACGCGCTAAGTCGTGATGTAATTCTCCGGCGATACTTACATGCAGCTTGGCAACTCCTTCTCTTACATTTACGAAATCTATATATATATATAGACTTTATATAGTCGAACTAATTAACATATAACTATCTCGTTATTTTCTCGAAGAGGCTGAGAAATAGTAAAAATGCTGGCTCCAAAGTTTCCCAAGAGGATTAGTATTGAATTCACGCAGATAGCCCATCACAAAGTTAGAAACAAGTTTAATAATAACCGGTGACCCTATGGGCTTGTCGTATATAAAGTTAAAAATATAAAATTTAGCAATTATTTTCATAATTTAACCGGTTTATAATAAATCACTTAACTGCCGATTAAAAGTTACATGGTTCACTCCCCAATGCCACCGTTTTCCTTCTAAACCATAGGTTCTCAACGTGGACGATAACGCCCCCTTGTGGGGGTTTAAGACTTTCATGGGGGCAGTAAGAGACTCAGGGAAAATTACGCGGCGTTGAGATGGCACGAAGGGGAATGGGCTGTTTAACCAAATATAGTCTAAGAAAAGACTAATAAAAAGCTAATTACGTACTAACAAAAGTAAACTTTAATACTGTTTACTTAAGTTGATTGCATGTATTTATAGCATTTCTATATCACATTTGCGAAAATTCACATAGTTCGGTAAGTGGATAAAAAACTTAAAGGTTACAATATTACATTCAGTCCTACATTAAATTGAATGATATAGTGCATTTTAATTCTTGTAGTGCACGTATTGTCTTTGTCTGTGAGCAGTAGGAAAAATGCTTCGTCCACTGCATTTCATTACGTATATTATCCAAGAAACATAATTAAATAAGTCAACCAAGAATCAACGTGAGATTCTTTAAAGGCTGAAACAGTCAACTTATATTTATTTCTAAAGCAATATTTTATTATTAATTACTTCGTATCATCAAAACCCTGTCTGTCTTTATAACAGGTAAGCTAACACTTTTATTTCACTCTTTTAAATGAAGAAGAAATTCAGTAGCGCGTTTCAATTCCAACACACAATATATCCTATCTATGACTAAAATATATAATATTACACATTTAAATATATTCGTTGCAATAGCTATTTCAGATACGCAAGTAAAATAATTGTGATTAGAGAAAAAATAAAAATTAAAAAATATATTCTATTAGTGGTAGAACATTTTTTTAAAATTTAATTCTTGTTTTCACCCTGTATTATGTACACTCTTATTTCTGTGGAGTAGAAGGGGGGGGGGGAGGTATTGAAATATTCACTAGAAAAGGGGGCGGTGTCGAAATATTTACTAGAAAAGGGGGCGCAGGTTCATAAAAGGTTGGGAACCTATGATCTAGACCCACTTATAATGTGTATTGGGGAGGAGGAAGAAATAAATAAGCAAATACTCTGAAATAAGTAAATCTTTCGCAAACGCTGTCAAGGTCATTTTATTGCGTTCCAAAACTTTCCGAATAATTTTACGTATAGGAGTGCTCAGAAAAAATCGTAATTATGGTAGACGAATATGTACGTTCGGAGCAATTAACGCATCAGCTGAGCGAGACATTTATGTACTTTAGTGGCATTTTAGAGCTTAAAGTCGTATTGTAGTTTTAACATCAAAGTACAGCATTATTGAATTCAGTACATTGTTATTATATGAAGGGGGTGCGATGAAAATTAGGATAGAATATTGGGTCGCTAATATTGAAAGTTTGAGAAGCAATGCATTAAACTCTAAACAGTTCTATAAAGCTTAACATTTTCAATAATCATTAAAAAAAAATCAAAATTTTAATTTTTAATTTTGATCAAAATTTTAATTGCCCATATGACCGAATTTCAATAGCTTTAATTTTTTTACACAAAATAAAAGTGATTGCATTTATTATAATTCTTTTTATCTCTCCATTTGGGAAATTCCGATAATATAAAAGAAACAAAGAAATGTTCTATTTCTCGAATTCATTCGCTTTCCTAATTATTTTTTGGGTGTGATACAAAATTAAACATCAGCAATAGCAGAAAATTTCAAAATTTCTTCTCTTGTAGCCTTTTTAGTTGCATTGAAAGTAAGTTTAATTGAAAGAAAATTTATTTTAACTTAATTTTAAAGTTATATGGAACATCTTTCTCTGAATGAAGAAAGCTTTATATAAAGTTGTGAGCGTTAAAATTACGTAACGATCGTGAATCTGATATTGCAATATTATTTGGTCTAAGAAAAAAGTAAGACAAATGTCTAATATCTGGAATTTCACAGATTCAAAGAAAAAACATATAGAAATAGAATGTAAATTATTTAAAAAAACTGGGTGCATATTTTATTCTCAAATATTGAATCAATGAAAGTGTCTGAGATTAGTAATGACATCTAATTTTTTAAAAACTGGTTGGCAAAGCCTGAAACAAATGACCGGAATCGTCATGCTGGGAAAAAAGCAATTAACATTTTAATTTTTGCTATCCAATGGCTCCATTTGCGTGCTCCAGAATGTCTTATTTTTTCTACGAATTCTTTGCATTATGTGGGTGACTTCGAGAAGTATATAAAGGTGCTCAACACAGTAAAATCCAACAGCATTTGGTTTGAAAAAACTTTCTAGCAACCAGAAACCCTCAAGATTAGAAAATGGTTTTTCTGGTAAATATAGATGTTTTGGTCAATAATTGTGCTTTCTCTGAAATATTTTAACGTCTCATATAAATTTTATGTTCGGATCAATATTGTAAAAATGATGAATGTTAAGAGTTCATAAAATAATTTTATAAAATTTTATATACTATTTTATGCTTAACGGTCCGATTTGAATAATTTCATATATGCATTGTAGTTAATCTAATATCTATAGTATGAAGTATATGAAAATTATTACATTAAACAATAAAATTTAGAAAATATTCATGAAGCGCATTATCAGTTTTCTATAATTTTGTTTCTTATGATAAACAAATTAAAATTTTTATTCATAAATGTTTTTTCTAAGTAGAGATCAAAGCTTAAAGATATTCATTGCACATGTATTAGGTATAAAATTCTTAAACATTTTACTATTAATATCCAACTACTATAAGAAAGAGGTTTTACAATTGTGCTTTTAAAACTTTGAAATCTTATTGAATTTTTACATTATTAATCAGAAGGATCCATTTTATTCATATATGACATAAGATTGTACAAATAATAAAAGAAAATAAGAATGCACCTTGTGAAAGCGAAATGTAAAAAGTTTCTTATAAAAACTAAACTTTTTGTAATTTCAATTTTATGAATTGGCAATTCTTTATTGGATTTCAGACCAAAAAAGCAACAAACTCGTGATGTAAACTTTCCGTTTGATAATTTAATTCTCCATTTCTGCGAATAGAATCGCGTAAATGATACCTGGAATGAAATGAAAATGTACTGTTTTTGATGCCGCGATTTTCTGATTTTGCAAACCTTTTATCGTACTTCATATATTCACGACTTAACAGCAGATAAATGTTGTTTTATTATAAATAAATTAATCTGAAGTGTGTTTCTCCCATCGGTAATTTTCGTA